>JAXCGZ010006620.1:7500-32832 GCA_037179515.1 Halocaridina rubra
ATCAATATGCTTTCCATGCAAGTAACACAAGAAGGAAAACAAAAGAACAGTAATAGACGGACGCAGATGTTTGTGAAAACTTTTATATGCTAAACTTGCACAACGCTATAAGTAGATATGGACAATATTTTGTTATGTTGTTTTTGAAGAGTCATAAAAAACACTATTTAAAATAAATATTGATTAAAAAATAAATTTAAGGAGCTAATGGAGGCACTTTAAACAGTTCTAGGAAAACTGATTCAGCGACAACTGAACTATTGACAACTGAACCAGTGGCAATTGAACCAGTGGACAGCTGAACCAGTGGACAACTGAACCAGTGACAATTGAACCAGTGGATAATTGAACCAGCGGACAACTGAACCAGTGGACAACTGAACCAGTGACAACTGAACCAGTGACAATTGAACCTAACCTAACCTAACTTATTTATCTAACCTAACCATACCATACCACACCTAACCTAGCCTAACCTAACCTTACCTAACCTATTTATCTAATATAACCCAACCTACTGGTTTAGTTGTCCACTGGTTCAGTTGTCACTGGTTCAGTTGTCCACTGGTTCAGTTGTCCACTGGTTCAGTTGTCCACTGGCTGAATTGTCACTGGTTCAATTGCCACTGGTTCAGTTATCACTGGGTCAGTTGTCCGGTCACCACTTTAAACGGTTCAATTTACACAATAGAAGAAACAAAAAGATTACAAAGCTTTGAATAAGGATTTTCAGTACTTGACTTCTTCTTCATAGCCAGATTTGCAAGTTACTACAAATGAGAGTTATATTGGCAAACAGATAATAAAAAGTAAGTTTTCAACTAAGTAAATAAGTAAAATATATTCATATAAATAAACGAATGACTAAGGAAGTTAATTGATGCATCAAGAGAGGCAACACAAAAGAAACACTAAAATAGCCACATTATATATTATAAATTCACAAATTAATAAGTGAATAACTTACAGAAAAACAAACTTCTAAGAGTAAAAACTATATAACGTAGTAAATAATTTGGAACGACGTAAATCTTGGACTCCCTGTATATATATATATATATATATATATATATATATATATATATATATATATATAATATATATATATATATATATATATATATATATATATATATATATATATATATATATATATACATATACATATACATATACATATACATATACATATACATATACATATACATATACATATACATATACATATACATATACATATACATATACATATACATATACATATACATATACATATACATATATATATATATATATATATATATATATATATATATATATATATATATATATATATATATATATATATATATATATATATATATATATATATATATATATATATATATATATATATATATATATATATATATATATATATATATATATATATATATATATATATATATATATATATATATATATATAATCATTTGTGAAAGCATAAAACATATTTTTAGTCCTTGGCAGGGATTAGTCTGATAAGAAGCTATCAGATACAATGATCAAATAAACACATAATCTTACGTGAAAACATTTGATCATTGTAGATGCCGTTGTAACAGGAAACTGAATTAAATGCGAATAAAACAAACCTCTTAAAAGTTATGCGTAATCTTTGTATATTCTCGGGGAGAAGCAACTTCCGTTCTGTGGGACCTGGCTGGAGGCCATGTAAAAATAATTCCAAGGCACAAAATGTGTTTTTTTTTTGAACACTCTACAAACATTGATAAATCACTTGTTATGGCTAGAGTACTCTTCTTATTTTTATGCAAGATATATCAATATATACATTGTAACAAATACTCTCATATGCTATAAATTACTCTCATATTTGGGAACACACATATGTGTAATCCCACCAACTGCTCAAGAAAGCATGTACCGAAACATAGGGTCTAAAACTATTAATATCAGAGAATTATTTTCTCAGCCCGCTAGCTAAAGTGCAAATGGTAATGAGAGGAAGTGCAGTGCCAAGCCAGTATTCACTTTAATCAGAGAGAAGGAACAAATCTTGATTAAGTGGCACTGTTTTCCATAAGGTTCCTTCTCTCAAAACTCACTTAGAATACCAATGGTGCATGCATTGATATATACAGACAAATAATATAAACAGTTTTATTAATCAAATATGAAATAACATATGCAACTTTAAATATTATTATGGCCTTAAGTGTTGTTGTAAAAGCAGGACTTCCTTTTTTTTTTTTTACGAATATTTGCCTTTACATATAATTTCCTATATAAGGAAGTGTATAAGCATTTTAATGTAATATTTTGAACATATGCCGAGTTCTGAGTCTCTGTGAATATATTTCCATATTTTAGTTTTAAGCAGATGAACACAATCTTCTTGCAAGATGAATCCGAAATCCTCTGCGGTCGCCATAATGCAAACTTCCTAAGAAGGAATTCCTCTGAGATAAGTTGAAATTTTCCGTAAGGATTAGATGAAATTTTTTTTTTCCATTATTCGTTCTCCGAGTCATCTGTTACAGTATTAAAGGATAAAGAGCTCTCTGTTAGAGCATTCGTGCTTGGATGCAAATATTTTTCTTCTGCAGCAGAAGTGTAGCGTGAAAAGTAAAAAAAATGGAAAGGCATAACTAACAAACATTTTGATGAAATAAGCTTGGAGATATTTGTGGCATTAAATTTCTCAATTAATATTGAAGGAAGGGAATCCTCAGCTATTACCATTTTATTTTTGTTCCACCTCTCAATTTCAGCAACGTAAAGGTTGCTAGATATTTATATATATATATATATATATATATATATCTCTTAAACATAGGATGGCAGTAACACTAATTAGGAGGGAAAGCCTCCCGGCGCCCTCCGGGAGGAGGGCAAGCCCCCCGGCGCCCTCCGGTAGGAGGGCAAGCCCCCCGGCGCCCCCCGGGAGGAGGGCAAGCCCCCCGGCGCCCTCCGGGAGGAGGGCAAGCTCCCCGGCGCCCTCCGGGAGGAGGGCAAGCCCCCCGGCGCCCTCCGGGAGGAGGGCAAGCGCCCCGGCGCCCTCCGGGAGGAGGGCAAGCCCCCCGGCGCCCTCCGGGAGGAGGGCAAGCCCCCCGGCGCCCTCCGGAAGAAGGGCAAGCCCCCCGGCTCCCTCCGGGAGAAGGGCAAGCCCCGCGGCACCCTCCGGGAGGAGGGCAAGCCCCCCGGCTCCCTCCGGGAGGAGGGCAAGCCCACCGGCGCCCTCCGGGAGGAGGGCAAGCCCCCCGGCGCCCTCCGGGAGGAGGGCAAGCCCCCGGCGCCCTCCGGGAGGAGGGCAAGCCCCCCGGCGCCCTCCGGGAGGAGGGCAAGCCCTCCTGGAGGAGGGCAGGCCCCCCGGCGCCCTCCGGGAGGAGGGCAAGCCCCACGGCGCCCTCCGGGAGGAGGGCAAGCCCCCCAGCGCCCTCCGGGAGGAGGGCAAGCCCCCCGGCGCCCTCCGGGAGTAGGGCAAGCCCCCCGGCGCCCTCCGGGAGGAGGGCAAGCCCCCCGGCGCCCTCCGGAAGGAGGGCAAGCCCCCCGGCGCCCTCCGGGTGGAGGGCAAGCACCCCGGCGCCCTCCGGGAGGAGGGCAAGCCCCCCGGCGCCCTCCGGGAGGAGGGCAAGCCCCCCAGGCGCCTTCCGGGAGGAGGGCAAGCCCCCCGGCGCCTTCCGGGAGGAGGGCAAGCCCCCCGGCGACCTCCGGGAGGAGGCCAAGGCCCCAGGCGCCCTCCGGGAGGAGGGCAAGCCCCCGCGGCGCCCTCCGGGAGGAGGGCAAGCCCCCCGGCGCGCTCCGGGAGGAGGGCAAGCCCCCCGGCGCCCTCAGGGAGGAGGGCAAACCCGCCGGCGCCCTCCGGGAGGAGGGCAAGCCCCCCGGCGCCCTCCGGGAGGAGGGCAAGCCCCCCGGCAACCTCGGGGAGGAGGTCAAGCCACCCGGCGCCCTCCTCCCGGAGGGCAAGCCCTCCGGCGCCCTCCGGGAGGAGGGCAAGCCCCCCGGCGCCCTCCGGGAGGAGGGCAAGCCCCCCGGCGCCCTCCGGGAGGAGGTCAAGCCCCCCGGCGACCTCCGGGAGGAGGGCAAGCCTCCCGGCGCCCTCCGGGAGGAGGGCAAGCCCCCCGGCGCCCTCCGAAAGGAGGGCAAGCCCCCCGGCGCCCTCCGGGAGGAAGGCAAGCCCCCCGGCGCCCTCCGGAGGAGGGCAAGCCCCCCGGCGCCCTCCGGGAGTAGGGGAAGCCCCCCGGCGCCCTCCGGGAGGAGGGCAAGCCCCACGGCGCCCTACGGGAGGAGGGCAAGCCCCCCGGCGCCCTCCGGGAGGAGGGCAAGCACCACGGCGCCCTCCGGGAGTAGGGGAAGCCCCCGGCGCCCTCCGGGAGGAGGGTAAGCCCCCCGGCGCCCTCCGGGAGGAGGGCGAGCCCCCCGGCGCCCTCCGGGAGGAGGGCAAGCCCCCCGGCGCCCTCCGGGAGTAGGGGAAGCCCCCCGGCGCAATCCGGGAGGAGGGTAAGCCCCCCGGCGCCCTCCGGGAGGAGGGCAAGCCCCCCGGCGCCTTCCGGGAGGAGGGTAAGCCCCCCGGCGCCCTCCGGGAGGAGGGCAAGCCCCCCGGCGCCTTCCGGGAGGAGGGCAAGCCCCCCGGTGCCCTCCGGGAGGAGGGCAAGCCCATCGGCGCCCTCCGGGAGGAGGGCAAGCCCCCCGGCGCCTTCCGGGAGGAGGGCAAGCCCACCGGCGCCCTCCGGGAGGAGGGCGAGCCCCCCGGCGCCCTCCGGGAGGAGGGCAAGCCCCCCGGCGCCCTCCGGGAGGAGGGCAAGCCCCCGGCGCCCTCCGGGAGGAGGGCAAGCCCCCCGGCGCCCTCCGGGAGGAGGGCAAGCCCCACGGCGCCCTCCGGGAGGAGGGCAAGCCCCCCAGCGCCCTCCGGGAGGAGGGCAAGCCCCCCGGCGCCCTCCGGGAGGAGGGCAAGCCCCCCGGCGCCCTCCGGAAGGAGGGCAAGCCCCCCGGCGCCCTCCGGGAGGAGGGCAAGCACCCCGGCGCCCTCCGGGAGGAGGGCAAGCCCCCCGGCGCCCTCCGGGAGGAGGGCAAGCCCCCCAGGCGCCTTCCGGGAGGAGGGCAAGCCCCCCGGCGCCTTCCGGGAGGAGGGCAAGCCCCCCGGCGCCCTCCGGGAGGAGGGCAAGACCCCAGGCGCCCTCCGGGAGGAGGGCAAGCCCCCGCTGCGCCCTCCGGGAGGTGGGCAAGCCCCCCGGCGCGCTCCGGGAGGAGGGGAAGCCCCCCGGCGCCCTCAGGGAGGAGGGCAAGCCCCCCGGCGCCCTCAGGGAGGAGGGCAAGCCCCCCGGCGCCCTCCGGGAGGAGGGCAAGCCCCCCGGCGCCCTCCGGGAGGAGGGCAAGCCCCCCGGCAACCTCGGGGAGGAGGTCAAGCCACCCGGCGCCCTCCTCCCGGAGGGCAAGCCCTCCGGCGCCCTCCTCCCGGAGGGAAAGCCCCCCGGCGCCCTCCGGGAGGAGGGCAAGCCCCCCGGCGCCCTCCGGGATAAGGGCAAGCCCCTCGGCGCGCTCCGGGAGGAGGGGAAGCCCCCCGGCGCCCTCAGGGAGGAGGGCAAGCCCCCCGGCGCCCTCAGGGAGGAGGGCAAGCCCCCCGGCGCCCTCCGGGAGGAGGGCAAGCCCCCCGGCGCCCTCCGGGAGGAGGGCAAGCCCCCCGGCAACCTCGGGGAGGAGGTCAAGCCACCCGGCGCCCTCCTCCCGGAGGGCAAGCCCTCCGGCGCCCTCCTCCCGGAGGGAAAGCCCCCCGGCGCCCTCCGGGAGGAGGGCAAGCCCCCCGGCGCCCTCCGGGAGGAGGGCAAGCCCCCCGGCGACCTCCGGGAGGAGGGCAAGCCTCCCGGCGCCCTCCGGGAGGAGGGCAAGCCCCCCGGCGCCCTCCGGGAGGATTTCAAGCCCCCCGGCGCCCTCCGGGAGGAGGGCAAGCCCCCCGGCGCCCTCCGGGAGGAGGGCAAGCCCCCCGGCGCCCTCCGGGAGGAGGGCAAGCCTCCCGGCGCCCTCCGGGAGGAGGGCAAGCCCCCCGGTGCCCTCCGAAAGGAGGGCAAGCCCCCCGGCGCCCTCCGGGAGGAAGGCAAGCCCCCCGGCGCCCTCCGGAGGAGGGCAAGCCCCCCGGCGCCCTCCGGGAGTAGGGGAAGCCCCCCGGCGCCCTCCGGGAGGAGGGCAAGCCCCACGGCGCCCTACGGGAGGAGGGCAAGCCCCCCGGCGCCCTCCGGGAGGAGGGCAAGCCCCCGCGGCGCCCTCCGGGAGGAGGGCAACCCCCCGGGCGCCCTCCGGGAGGAGGGCAAGCCCACCGGCGCCCTCCGGGAGGAAGGCAAGCCCCCCGGCGCCCTCCGGGAAGAGGGCAAGCCCCCCGGCGCCCTCCGGGAGGAGGGCAAGCCCCCCGGCGCCCTCCGGCGACCTCGGGGAGGAGGGCAAGCCACCCGGCGCCCTCCGGGAGGAGGGCAAGCCCCCCAGCGCCCTCCGGGAGGAGGGCAAGCCCCCCGGCGCCCTCCGGGAGGAGGGCAAGCCCCCCGGCGCCCTCCGGGAGGAGGGCAAGCCCCCCGGCGCCCTCCGGCGACCTCGGGGAGGAGGGCAAGCCACCCGGCGCCCTCCGGGAGGAGGGCAAGCCCCCCGGCGCCCTCCGGGAGGAGGGCAAGCCCCCCGGCGACCTCCGGGAGGAGGGCAAGCCTCCCGGCGCCCTCCGGGAGGAGGGCAAGCCCCCCGGCGCCCTCCGGGAGGATTTCAAGCCCCCCGGCGCCCTCCGGGAGGAGGGCAAGCCCCCCGGCGCCCTCCGGGAGGAGGGCAAGCCCCCCGGCGCCCTCCGGGAGGAGGGCAAGCCTCCCGGCGCCCTCCGGGAGGAGGGCAAGCCCCCCGGTGCCCTCCGAAAGGAGAGCAAGCCCCCCGGCGCCCTCCGGGAGGAAGGCAAGCCCCCCGGCGCCCTCCGGGAGGAGGGCAAGCCCCCCGGCGCCCTCCGGCGCCCTCCGGGAGTAGGGGAAGCCCCCCGGCGCCCTCCGGGAGGAGGGCAAGCCCCACGGCGCCCTACGGGAGGAGGGCAAGCCCCCCGGCGCCCTCCGGGAGGAGGGCAAGCCCCCGCGGCGCCCTCCGGGAGGAGGGCAAGCCCCCCGGGCGCCCTCCGGGAGGAGGGCAAGCCCACCGGCGCCCTCCGGGAGGAAGGCAAGCCCCCCGGCGCCCTCCGGGAAGAGGGCAAGCCCCCCGGCGCCCTCCGGGAGGAGGGCAAGCCCCCCGGCGCCCTCCGGCGACCTCGGGGAGGAGGGCAAGCCACCCGGCGCCCTCCGGGAGGAGGGCAAGCCCCCCAGCGCCCTCCGGGAGGAGGGCAAGCCCCCCGGCGCCCTCCGGGAGGAGGGCAAGCCCCCCGGCGCCTTCCGGGAGGAGGGCAAGCCCCCCGGCGCCCTCCGGCGACCTCGGGGAGGAGGGCAAGCCACCCGGCGCCCTCCGGGAGGAGGGCAAGCCCCCCGGCGCCCTCCGGGAGGAGGGCAAGCCCCCCGGCGCCCTCCGGGAGGAGGGCAAGCCCCCCGGCGCCCTCCGGGAGGAGGGCAAGCCCCCCGGCGCCCTCCGGGAGGAGGGCAAGCCCCCCGGCGCCCTCCGGGAGGAGGGCAAGCCCCCCGGCGCCCTCCGGGAGGAGGGCAAGCCCCCCGGCGCCCTCCGGGAGGAGGGCAAGCCCCCCGGCGCCCTCCGGGAGGAGGGCAAGCCCCCCGGCGCCCTCCGGGAGGAGGGCAAGCCCCCAGGCGCCCTCCGGCAGGAGGGCAAGCCCCCCGGCGCCCTCCGGCAGGAGGGCAAGCCCCCCGGCGCCCTCCGGGAGGAGGGCAAGCCACCCGGCGCCCTCAGGGAGGAGGGCAAGCCCCCCGGCGCCCTCCGGGAGGAGGGCAAGCCCCCCGGCGCCCTCCGGGAGGAGGGCAAGCCCCCCGGCGCCCTCCGGGAGGAGGGCAAGCCCCCCGGCGCCCTCCGGGAGGAGGGCAAGCCCCCCGGCGCCCTCCGGGAGGAGGGCAAGCCCCCCGGCGCCCTCCGCGGAGGAGGGCAAGCCCCCCGGCGCCCTCCTGCAGGAGGGCAAGCCCTCCGGCGCCCTCCGGCAGGAGGGCAAGCCCCCCGGCGCCCTCCGGGAGGAGGGCAAGCCCCCCGGCGCCCTCCGGGAGGAGGGCAAGCCCCCCGGCGCCCTCCGGGAGGAGGGCAAGCCCCCCGGCGCCCTCCGGGAGGAGGGCAAGCCCCCCGGCGCCCTCCGGGAGGAGGGCAAGCCCCCCGGCGCCCTCCGGGAGGAGGGCAAGCCCCCCGGCGCCCTCCGGGAGGAGGGCAAGCCCCCCGGCGCCCTCCGGGAGGAGGGCAAGCCTCCCGGCGCCCTCCGGGAGGAGGGCAAGCCCCCCGGCGCCCTCCGGAAGGAGGGCAAGCCCCCCGGCGCCCTCCGGGAGGAAGGCAAGCCCCCCGGCGCCCTCCGGGAGGAGGGCAAGCCCCCCGGCGCCCTCCGGGAGTAGGGCAAGCCCCCCGGCGCCCTCCGGGAGGAGGGCAAGCCCCACGGCGCCCTCCGGGAGGAGGGCAAGCCCCCCGGCGCCCTCCGGGAGGAGGGCAAGCCCCCGCGGCGCCCTCCGGGAGGAGGGCAAGCCCCCCGGGCGCCCTCCGGGAGGAGGGCAAGCCCACCGGCGCCCTCCGGGAGGAGGGCAAGCCCCCCGGCGCCCTCCGGGAGGAGGGCAAGCCCCCCGGCGCCCTCCGGGAGGAGGGCAAGCCCCCCGGCGCCCTCCGGCGACCTCGGGGAGGAGGGCAAGCCACCCGGCGCCCTCCGGGAGGAGGGCAAGCCCCCCGGCGCCCTCCGGGAGGAGGGCAAGCCCCCCGGCGCCCTCCGGGAGGAGGGCAAGCCCCCCGGCGCCCTCCGGGAGGAGGGCAAGCCCCCCGGCACCCTCCGGCGACCTCCGGGAGGAGGGCAAGCCACCCGGCGCCCTCCGGGAGGAGGGCAAGCCCCCCGGCGCCCTCCGGGAGGAGGGCAAGCCCCCCGGCGACCTCCGGGAGGAGGGCAAGCCCCCCGGCGCCCTCCGGGAGGAGGGCAAGCCCCCCGGCGCCCTCCGGGAGGATTGCAAGCCCCCCGGCGCCCTCCGGGAGGAGGGCAAGCCCCCCGGCGCCCTCCGGGAGGAGGGCAAGCCCCCCGGCGCCCTCCGGGAGGAGGGCAAGCCTCCCGGCGCCCTCCGGGAGGAGGGCAAGCCCCCCGGCGCCCTCCGGAAGGAGGGCAAGCCCCCCGGCGCCCTCCGGGAGGAGGGCAAGCCCCCCGGCGCCCTCCGGAGGAGGGCAAGCCCCCCGGCGCCCTCCGGCGCCCTCCGGGAGGAGGGCAAGCCCCCCGGCGCCCTCCGGGAGGAGGGCAAGCCCCACGGCGCCCTCCGGGAGGAGGGCAAGCCCCCCGGCGCCCTCCGGGAGGAGGGCAAGCCCCCCGGCGCCCTCCGGGAGGAGGGCAAGCCCCCCGGCGCCCTCCGGGAGGAGGGCAAGCCCCCCGGCGCCCTCCGGGAGGAGGGCAAGCCCCCCGGCGCCCTCCGGGAGGAGGGCAAGCCCCCCGGCGCCCTCCGGGAGGAGGGCAAGCCCCCCGGCGCCCTCCGGCGCCTCGGGAGGAGGGCAAGCCCCCCGGCGCCCTCCGGGAGGAGGGCAAGCCCCCCGGCGCCCTCCGGGAGGAGGGCAAGCCCCCCGGCGCCCTCCGGGAGGAGGGCAAGCCCCCCGGCGCCCTCCGGGAGGAGGGCAAGCCCCCCGGCGCCCTCCGGCGCCCGGGGAGGAGGGCAAGCCCCCCGGCGCCCTCCGGGAGGAGGGCAAGCCCCCCGGCGCCCTCCGGGAGGAGGGCAAGCCCCCCGGCGCCCTCCGGGAGGAGGGCAAGCCCCCCGGCGCCCTCCGGGAGGAGGGCAAGCCCCCCGGCGCCCTCCGGGAGGAGGGCAAGCCCCCCGGCGCCCTCCGGGAGGAGGGCAAGCCCCCCGGCGCCCTCCGGGAGGAGGGCAAGCCCCCCGGCGCCCTCCGGGAGGAGGGCAAGCCCCCCGGCGCCCTCCGGGAGGAGGGCAAGCCCCCCGGCGCCCTCCGGGAGGAGGGCAAGCCCCCCGGCGCCCTCCGGGAGGAGGGCAAGCCCCCCGGCGCCCTCCGGGAGGAGGGCAAGCCCCCCGGCGCCCTCCGGGAGGAGGGCAAGCCCCCCGGCGCCCTCCGGGAGGAGGGCAAGCCCCCCGGCGCCCTCCGGGAGGAGGGCAAGCCCCCCGGCGCCCTCCGGGAGGAGGGCAAGCCCCCCGGCGCCCTCCGGGAGGAGGGCAAGCCCCCCGGCGCCCTCCGGGAGGAGGGCAAGCCCCCCGGCGCCCTCCGGGAGGAGGGCAAGCCCCCCGGCGCCCTCCGGGAGGAGGGCAAGCCCCCCGGCGCCCTCCGGGAGGAGGGCAAGCCCCCCGGCGCCCTCCGGGAGGAGGGCAAGCCCCCCGGCGCCCTCCGGGAGGAGGGCAAGCCCCCCGGCGCCCTCCGGGAGGAGGGCAAGCCCCCCGGCGCCCTCCGGGAGGAGGGCAAGCCCCCCGGCGCCCTCCGGGAGGAGGGCAAGCCCCCCGGCGCCCTCCGGGAGGAGGGCAAGCCCCCCGGCGCCCTCCGGGAGGAGGGCAAGCCCCCCGGCGCCCTCCGGGAGGAGGGCAAGCCCCCCGGCGCCCTCCGGGAGGAGGGCAAGCCCCCCGGCGCCCTCCGGGAGGAGGGCAAGCCCCCCGGCGCCCTCCGGGAGGAGGGCAAGCCCCCCGGCGCCCTCCGGGAGGAGGGCAAGCCCCCCGGCGCCCTCCGGGAGGAGGGCAAGCCCCCCGGCGCCCTCCGGGAGGAGGGCAAGCCCCCCGGCGCCCTCCGGGAGGAGGGCAAGCCCCCCGGCGCCCTCCGGGAGGAGGGCAAGCCCCCCGGCGCCCTCCGGGAGGAGGGCAAGCCCCCCGGCGCCCTCCGGGAGGAGGGCAAGCCCCCCGGCGCCCTCCGGGAGGAGGGCAAGCCCCCCGGCGCCCTCCGGGAGGAGGGCAAGCCCCCCGGCGCCCTCCGGGAGGAGGGCAAGCCCCCCGGCGCCCTCCGGGAGGAGGGCAAGCCCCCCGGCGCCCTCCGGGAGGAGGGCAAGCCCCCCGGCGCCCTCCGGGAGGAGGGCAAGCCCCCCGGCGCCCTCCGGGAGGAGGGCAAGCCCCCCGGCGCCCTCCGGGAGGAGGGCAAGCCCCCCGGCGCCCTCCGGGAGGAGGGCAAGCCCCCCGGCGCCCTCCGGGAGGAGGGCAAGCCCCCCGGCGCCCTCCGGGAGGAGGGCAAGCCCCCCGGCGCCCTCCGGGAGGAGGGCAAGCCCCCCGGCGCCCTCCGGGAGGAGGGCAAGCCCCCCGGCGCCCTCCGGGAGGAGGGCAAGCCCCCCGGCGCCCTCCGGGAGGAGGGCAAGCCCCCCGGCGCCCTCCGGGAGGAGGGCAAGCCCCCCGGCGCCCTCCGGGAGGAGGGCAAGCCACCCGGCGCCCTCCGGGAGGAGGGCAAGCCCCCCGGCGCCCTCCGGGAGGAGGGCAAGCCCCCCGGCGCCCTCCGGGAGGAGGGCAAGCCCCCCGGCGCCCTCCGGGAGGAGGGCAAGCCCCCCGGCGCCCTCCGGGAGGAGGGCAAGCCCCCCGGCGCCCTCCGGGAGGAGGGCAAGCCCCCCGGCGCCCTCCGGGAGGAGGGCAAGCCCCCCGGCGCCCTCCGGGAGGAGGGCAAGCCCCCCAGGCGCCCTCCGGGAGGAGGGCAAGCCCCCCGGCGCCCTCCGGGAGGAGGGCAAGCCCCCCGGCGCCCTCCGGGAGGAGGGCAAGCCCCCAGGCGCCCTCCGGGAGGAGGGCAAGCCCCCCGGCGCCCTCCGGGAGGAGGGCAAGCCCCCCGGCGCCCTCCGGGAGGAGGGCAAGCCCCCCGGCGCCCTCCGGGAGGAGGGCAAGCCCCCCGGCGCCCTCCGGGAGGAGGGCAAGCCCCCCGGCGCCCTCCGGGAGGAGGGCAAGCCCCCCGGCGCCCTCCGGGAGGAGGGCAAGCCCCCCGGCGCCCTCCGGGAGGAGGGCAAGCCCCCCGGCGCCCTCCGGGAGGAGGGCAAGCCCCCCGGCGCCCTCCGGGAGGAGGGCAAGCCCCCCGGCGCCCTCCGGGAGGAGGGCAAGCCCCCCGGCGCCCTCCGGGAGGAGGGCAAGCCCCCCGGCGCCCTCCGGGAGGAGGGCAAGCCCCCCGGCGCCCTCCGGGAGGAGGGCAAGCCCCCCGGCGCCCTCCGGGAGGAGGGCAAGCCCCCCGGCGCCCTCCGGGAGGAGGGCAAGCCCCCCGGCGCCCTCCGGGAGGAGGGCAAGCCCCCCGGCGCCCTCCGGGAGGAGGGCAAGCCCCCCGGCGCCCTCCGGGAGGAGGGCAAGCCCCCCGGCGCCCTCCGGGAGGAGGGCAAGCCCCCCGGCGCCCTCCGGGAGGAGGGCAAGCCCCCCGGCGCCCTCCGGGAGGAGGGCAAGCCCCCCGGCGCCCTCCGGGAGGAGGGCAAGCCCCCCGGCGCCCTCCGGGAGGAGGGCAAGCCCCCCGGCGCCCTCCGGGAGGAGGGCAAGCCCCCCGGCGCCCTCCGGGAGGAGGGCAAGCCCCCCGGCGCCCTCCGGGAGGAGGGCAAGCCCCCCGGCGCCCTCCGGGAGGAGGGCAAGCCCCCCGGCGCCCTCCGGGAGGAGGGCAAGCCCCCCGGCGCCCTCCGGGAGGAGGGCAAGCCCCCCGGCGCCCTCCGGGAGGAGGGCAAGCCCCCCGGCGGCCTCCGGGAGGAGGGCAAGCCCCCCGGCGCCCTCCGGGAGGAGGGCAAGCCCCCCGGCGCCCTCCGGGAGGAGGGCAAGCCCCCCGGCGCCCTCCGGGAGGAGGGCAAGCCCCCCGGCGCCCTCCGGGAGGAGGGCAAGCCCCCCGGCGCCCTCCGGGAGGAGGGCAAGCCCCCCGGCGCCCTCCGGGAGGAGGGCAAGCCCCCCGGCGCCCTCCGGGAGGAGGGCAAGCCCCCCGGCGCCCTCCGGGAGGAGGGCAAGCCCCCGGCGCCATCCGGAAGGAGGGCAAGTCACCCGGCGCCCTCCGGGAGGAGGGCAAGCCCCCCGGCGCCGTCCGGGAGGAGGGCAAGCCCCCCGGCGCCCTCCGGGAGGAGGGCAAGCCCCCCGGCGCCCTCCGGGAGAAGGGCAAGCCCCGCGGCGCCCTCCGGGAGGAGGGCAAGCCCCCCGGCGGCCTCCGGGAGGAGGGCAAGCCCCCAGGCGCCCTCCGGCAGGAGGGCAAGCCCCCCGGCGCCCTCCGGCAGGAGGGCAAGCCCTCCGGCGCCCTCGGGGAGGAGGGCAAGCCACCCGGCGCCCTCCGGGAGGAGGGCAAGCCCCCCGGCGCCTTCCGGGAGGAGGGCAAGCCCCTCGGTGCCCTCCGGGAGGAGGGCAAGCCCCCCGGCGCTCTCCGGGAGGAGGGCAAGCCCCCCGGCGACCTCCGGGAGGAGGGCAAGCCCCCCGGCGCCCTCCGGGAGGAGGGCAAGCCCCCCGGCGCCCTCAGGGAGGATTTCAAGCCCCCCGGCGCCCTCCGGGAGGAGGGCAAGCCCCCCGGCGCCCTCCGAAAGGAGGGCAAGCCCCCCGGCGCCCTCCGGGAGGAAGGCAAGCCCCCCGGCGCCCTCCGGGAGGAGGGCAAGCCCCCCGGCGCCCTCCGGGAGTAGGGGAAGCCCCCCGGCGCCCTCCGGGAGGAGGGCAAGCCCCACGGCGCCCTCCGGGAGGAGGGCAAGCTCCCCGGCGCCCTCCGGGAGGAGGGCAAGCACCCCGGCGCCCTCCGGGAGTAGGGGAAGCCCCCGGCGCCCTCCGGGAGGAGGGCAAGCCCCCCGGCGCCCTCCGGGAGGAGGGCAAGCCCCCCGGCGCCCTCCGGGAGAAGGGCAAGCCCCGGGGCGCCCTCCGGGAGGAGGGCAAGCCCCCCGGCGCCCTCCGGGAGGAGGGCAAGCCCCTAGGCGCCCTCCGGCAGGAAGGCAAGCCCCCCGGCGCCCTCCGGCAGGAGGGCAAGCCATCCGGCGCCCTCGGGGAGGAGGGCAAGCCACCCGGCGCCCTCAGGGAGGAGGGCAAGCCCCCCGGCGCCTTCCGGGATAAGGGCAAGCCCCTCGGTGCCCTCCGGGAGGAGGGCAAGCCCCCCGGCGCTCTCCGGGAGGAGGGCAAGCCCCCCGGCGACCTCCGGGAGGAGGGCAAGCCTCCCGGCGCCCTCCGGGAGGAGGGCAAGCCCCCCGGCGCCCTCAGGGAGGAGTTCAAGCCCCCCGGCGCCCTCCGGGAGGAGGGCAAGCCCCCCGGCGCCCTCCGAAAGGAGGGCAAGCCCCCCGGCGCCCTCCGGGAGGAAGGCAAGCCCCCCGGCGCCCTCCGGAGGAGGGCAAGCCCCCCGGCGCCCTCCGGGAGTAGGGCAAGGCCCCCGGCGCCCTCCGGGAGGAGGGCAAGCCCCACGGCGCCCTCCGGGAGGAGGGCAAGCCCCCCGGCGCCCTCCGGGAGGAGGGCAAGCACCCCGGCGCCCTCCGGGAGTAGGGCAAGCCCCCGGCGCCCTCCGGGAGGAGGGCAAGCCCCCCGGCGCCCTCCGGGAGGAGGGCGAGCCCCCCGGCGCCCTCCGGGAGGAGGGCAAGCATCAGGGCGCCCTCCGAGAGGAGGGAAAGCCCCCCGGCGCCCTCCGGGAGGAGGGCAAGCCCCCCGGCGCCCTCCGGGAGTAGGGGAAGCCCCCCGGAGCCCTCCGGGAGGAGGGTAAGCCCCCCGGCGCCCTCCGGGAGGAGGGCAAGCCCCCCGGCGCCTTCCGGGAGGAGGGCAAGCCCCCCGGTGCCCTCCGGGAGGAGGGCAAGCCCCCCGGCGCCCTCCGGGAGGAGGGCAAGCCCCCCGGCGCCCTCCGGGAGTAGGGGAAGCCCCCCGGGCGCCCTCCGGGAGGAGGGCAAGCCCACCGGCGCCCTCCGGGAGGAAGGCAAGCCCCCCGGCGCCCTCCGGGAGGAGGGCAAGCCCCCCGGCGCCCTCCGGGAGGAGGGCAAGCCCCCCGGCGCCCTCCGGGAGGAGGGCAAGCCCCACGGCGCCCTCCGGGAGGAGGGCAAGCTCCCCGGCGCCCTCCGGGAGTAGGGCAAGCACCCCGGCGCCCTCCGGGAGTAGGGGAAGCCCCCGGCGCCCTCCGGGAGGAGGGCAAGCCCCCCGGCGCCCTCCGGGAGGAGGGCAAGCCCCCCGGCGCCCTCCGGGAGAAGGGCAAGCCCCGCGGCGCCCTCCGGGAGGAGGGCCAGCCCCCCGGCGCCCTCCGGGAGGAGGGCAAGCCCCTAGGCGCCCTCCGGCAGGAAGGCAAGCCCCCCGGCGCCCTCCGGCAGGAGGGCAAGCCATCCGGCGCCCTCGGGGAGGAGGGCAAGCCACCCGGCGCCCTCAGAGAGGAGGGCAAGCCCCCCGGCGCCTTCCGGGATAAGGGCAAGCCCCTCGGTGCCCTCCGGGAGGAGGGCAAGCCCCCCGGCGCTCTCCGGGAGGAGGGCAAGCCCCCCGGCGACCTCCGGGAGGAGGGCAAGCCTCCCGGCGCCCTCCGGGAGGAGGGCAAGCCCCCCGGCGCCCTCAGGGAGGATTTCAAGCCCCCCGGCGCCCTCCGGGAGGAGGGCAAGCCCCCCGGCGCCCTCCGAAAGGAGGGCAAGCCCCCCGGCGCCCTCCGGGAGGAAGGCAAGCCCCCCGGCGCCCTCCGGAGGAGGGCAAGCCCCCCGGCTCCCTCCGGGAGTAGGGGAAGCCCCCCGGCGCCCTCCGGGAGGAGGGCAAGCCCCACGGCGCCCTCCGGGAGGAGGGCAAGCTCCCCGGCGCCCTCCGGTAGGAGGGCAAGCACCCCGGCGCCCTCCTGGAGTAGGGGAAGCCCCCGGCGCCCTCCGGGAGGAGGGCAAGCCCCCCGGCGCCCTCCGGGAGGAGGGCGAGCCCCCCGGCGCCCTCCGGGAGGAGGGCAAGCATCAGGGCGCCCTCCGAGAGGAGGGAAAGCCCCCCGGCGCCCTCCGGGAGGAGGGCAAGCCCCCCGGCGCCCTCCGGGAGGAGGGCAAGCCCCCCGGCGCCCTCCGGGAGAAGGGCAAGCCCCGCGGCGCCCTCCGGGAGGAGGGAAAGCCCCCCGGCGCCCTCCGGGAGGAGGGCAAGCCCCTAGGCGCCCTCCGGCAGGAAGGCAAGCCCCCCGGCGCCCTCCGGCAGGAGGGCAAGCAATCCGGCGCCCTCGGGGAGGAGGGCAAGCCACCCGGCGCCCTCAGAGAGGAGGGCAAGCCCCCCGGCGCCTTCCGGGATAAGGGCAAGCCCCTCGGTGCCCTCCGGGAGGAGGGCAAGCCCCCCGGCGATCTCCGGGAGGAGGGCAAGCCCCCCGGCGACCTCCGGGAGGAGGGCAAGCCTCCCGGCGCCCTCCGGGAGGAGGGCAAGCCCCCCGGCGCCCTCAGGGAGGATTTCAAGCCCCCCGGCGCCCTCCGGGAGGAGGGCAAGCCCCCCGGCGCCCTCCGAAAGGAGGGCAAGCCCCCCGGCGCCCTCCGGGAGGAAGGCAAGCCCCCCGGCGCCCTCCGGAGGAGGGCAAGCCCCCCGGCGCCCTCCGGGAGTAGGGGAAGCCCCCCGGCGCCCTCCGGGAGGAGGGCAAGCCCCACGGCGCCCTCCGGGAGGAGGGCAAGCTCCCCGGCGCCCTCCGGTAGGAGGGCAAGCACCCCGGCGCCCTCCTGGAGTAGGGCAAGCCCCCGGCGCCCTCCGGGAGGAGGGCAAGCCCCCCGGCGCCCTCCGGGAGGAGGGCGAGCCCCCCGGCGCCCTCCGGGAGGAGGGCAAGCATCAGGGCGCCCTCCGAGAGGAGGGAAAGCCCCCCGGCGCCCTCCGGGAGGAGGACAAGCCCCCCGGCGCCCTCCGGGAGTAGGGGAAGCCCTCCGGCGCCCTCCGGGAGGAGGGTAAGCCCCCCGGCGCCCTCCGGGAGGAGGGCAAGCCCCCCGGCGCCTTCCGGGAGGAGGGCAAGCCCCCCGGTGCCCTCCGGGAGGATGGCAAGCCCCCCGGCGCCCTCCGGGAGGAGGGCAAGCCCCCCGGCGCCCTCCGGGAGTAGGGGAAGCCCCCCGGGCGCCCTCCGGGAGGAGGGCAAGCCCACCGGCGCCCTCCGGGAGGAAGGCAAGCCCCCCGGCGCCCTCCGGGAGGAGGGCAAGCCCCCCGGCGCCCTCCGGGAGGAGGGCAAGCCCCCCGGGCTTGCCCTCCGGGAGGAGGGCAAGCCCCCCGGCGACCTCGGGGAGGAGGGCAAGCCACCCGGCGCCAACCGGGAGGAGGGCAAGCCCTCCAGCGCCCTCCGGGAGGAGGGCAAGCCCCCCGGCGCCCTCCGGGAGGAGGGCAAGCCCCCCGGCGCCCTCCGGGAGGAGGGCAAGACCCCGGCGCAATCCGGAAGGAGGGCAAGCAACCCGGCGCCCTCCGGGAGGAGGGCAAGCCCCCCGGCGCCCTCCGGGAGGAGGGCAAGCCCCCCGGCGCCCTCCGGGAGGAGGGCAAGCCCCTCGGCGACCTCGGGGACGAGGGCAAGCCCCCCGGCGCCCTCCGGGAGGAGGGCAAGCCCCCCGGTGCCCTCCGGGAGGAGGGCAAGCCCCCCGGCGCCCTCCGGGAGGAGGGCAAGCCCCCCGGCGCCCTCCGGGAGGAGGGCAAGCCCCCCGGCGCCCTCCGGGAGGAGAGAAAGCCCCCCGGCGCCCTCCGGGAGGAGAGAAAGCCCCCCGGCGCCCTCCGGGAGGAGGGCAAGTCCCCCGGCGCCCTCCGGGAGGAGGGCAAGCCCCCCGGCTCCCTCCGGGAGGAGGGCAAGCCCCCCGGCGCCCCCCGGGAGGAGGGCAAGCCCCCAGGCGCCCCCCGGGAGGAGGGCAAGCCCCCCGGCACCCCCCGGGAGGAGGACAAGCCCCCGGCGCCCCCCGGGAGGAGGGCAAGCCCCCCGGCGCCTTCCGGGAGGAGGGCAAGCCCCCAGGCGCCCCCCGGGAGGAGGGCAAGCCCCCCGGCACCCCCCGGGAGGAGGACAAGCCCCCGGCGCCCCCCGGGAGGAGGGCAAGCCCCCCGGCGCCTTCCGGGAGGAGGGCAAGCCCCCCGGCGCCCTCGGGGAGGAGGGCAAGCCCCCCGTCGCCCTCCGGGAGGAGGGCAAGCCCCCCGGCGCCCTCGGGGAGGAGGGCAAGCCCCCCGGCGCCCTCCGGGAGGAGGGCAAGCCCCCCGGCGCCCTCCGGGAGGAGGGCAAGCCCCCCGGCGCCCTCCGGGAGGAGGGCAAGTCCCCTGGCGTCCTCCGGGAGGAGGGCAAGTCCCCCGGCGCCCTCCGGGAGGAGGGCAAGTCCCCCGGCGCCCTCCGGGAGGAGGGCAAGTCCCCCGGCGCCCTCCGGGAGGAGGGCAAGCCCCCGGCCCCCTCCGGGAGGAGGGCAAGCCCCCCGGCGCCCCCGGGAGGAGAGCAAGCCCCCCGGCGCCCTCCGGGAGGAGGGCAAGCCCCCGGCCCCCTCCGGGAGGAGGGCAAGCCCCCCGGCGCCCCCGGGAGGAGAGCAAGCCCCCCGGCGCCCCCGGGAGGAGGGCAAGCCCAACGGCGCCCCCCGGGAGGAGGGCAAGCCCTCCGGCGCCCCCCGGGAGGAGGGCAAGCCCCCCGGCGCCCCCCGATAGGAGGGCAAGCCCCCCGGCGCCCCCCGGGAAGAGGGCAAGCCCCCGGCGCCCCCCGGGAGGAGGGCAAGCCCCCCGGCGCCTTCCGGGAGGAGGGCAAGCCCCCCGGCGCCTTCCGGGAGGAGGGCAAGCCCCCCGGCGCCCCCCGGGAGGAGGGCAAGCCCCCCGGCGCCCCCCGGGGGGAGGGCAAACCCTTTGGCGCTCCCCGGGAGGAGGGCAAGCCCGCCGGCGCCCCCCGGGAGGAGGGCAAGCCCGCCGGCGCCCCCCGGGAGGAGGGCAAGCCCCCTGGCGCCCTCCGGGAGGAGGGCAAGCCCCCCGGCGCCCTCCGGGAGGAGGGCAAGCCCCCCGGCGCCCTTTGGGAGGAGTACAATCCTCCCGGCGCCCTTTTGAGGAGGGCAAGCCCCCCGGCGCCCTTTGGGAGGAGTACAATCCTCCCGGCGCCCTTTTGAGGAGGGCAAGCCCTGGTCGATGTCCGGGAGAAGGGCAATTCCCCCGGCGCCCTCCGGGATGAGGGCAAGCCCCCAGGTGCCCTCTAAGGTGGGTTCCATGGTACCTTCTTAGGGTGCTTCCTTGATTCCTTCCTAGGTTGTTTCCTTGGTGCATTCTTAGGCGGCTTCCTTGTTTTCTTCCTATGTGTTACCCTTGCAAATTTTACAAAAATCGATCAAATACTACTTTCCCAATATCCACGTTGGAGTGCAGGTACGATATTTGTTTCTCGTAGACTACTTTCTTGCTTTGTGAGTTCTCTTAGGCTGCAACCCTCTATAGTCCGGCAGTCAAACAAACATATACGAATAGGATCTTCTTCGAAAAAGACGATGGTTATTGAAAGTATGTTTCCTCTTCAAGAAATATCTTAAAAAGAATAAGTCTTCAGGTTGTATATTCCTCGGTGCTCTTCCGAGGAATCTGGTTATATGAAGCCGACAAAGAAAATCATCGTACATTTTTTTAATATTAATGACACCAGTGAGGACAGCAAACGGTATACAAGTCTTGAAAATATATTATGTTTTGATATCAACGATGAAGACAGAGTATAGAGAAACATCTTCTATTGAGGTAATTAGGTCTCTTCCAGATATGATTCTCGTATAGGATTATCGAAGACTTGGTCTTCCCATACATGCTTTTAAAGCCTGCAAAGCCAGGAAAAGATTGTTGGGAAGCTCCACACACAAGCTTGGGCCTTCTTGCACTTGTACCCATTCTCATTACCTTACATTTTGAGGTATTGAATTTCATTAGCCACTTTTCTGACCACTCATGCAGATTATTTAGATCCTCCTGAAGTTCTCTACCATTGTTCTCGTTTTTTACTTTCTTCACAATCTTTGCATCATCTGCAATCATATTCATGAATGAATTTACAGACTCTGGTAGGTCATTTACATATACAAGGAACAAAAGTGGCCCTAAAACTGAACCCTGTGGAACTCCACTACTAACTCTTCTCCATTCAGACACTGAGTGTCTTACTCTAACCCTCTGTTCCCTTCCTTCTAAGTAAGTTTTTATCCATTCCAAGACATTTCCACCTATTCTAGCCATTGATTGCAGGTTCCTAATAAGTCTCCCATGTGGAACAGTGCAAAACGCTTTCTGGAAGTCTAGGAATATGCAATCTGCCCAGCCCTCTCTTTCCTGTAAGATTTGGCTTACCTCATCATAAAATTTTAATAAGTTTGTTACTGTTGATCTTCCTTCTCTGAAGCCATGTTGCCTCACTGACAAAAAGTTGAATGATTCCAAGTGAAGAGGGATATGTTTCCTTAGTAGTTTCTCCATAAGTTTGCAAACTATGCTGGTCAAGGAAACTGGTCTATAGTTCAGAGCCGTATCCCTCCTTCCCTTTTTGAAGATAGGTATCACATTTGCTTGTTTCCAGCATCTTGGAATCTCCCCCGACTCCAGTGACTCCTTGAATATGATACTTAGTGCCACTGATATTGTGTTTGCGCATTTTTTAAGCACATGAGGGGATATGTCATCAGGACCTGTAGCTTTATGAACATCTAAATCCATCAGCGCTTTGCATACCTCTGTGGCTGTAAGGTTGATGTTCTCTAATACTGGCCCTTGAGCTTCTATCACTGCAATCTGAGGGGGTGGGGTATTTTCTACTGTAAATACTGACTGAAACTCCTTGTTCAATTCTTTGCAGATCTCTTCGTCCGTCTCAGTGATGCTTCCATCCGCTCTCTTTAGCCTTAAAACCTGTTCTTTTACCTTCAGTTTTCCTCTGATTAAGCTGTGGAAAAGCTTGGGATTTTCTTTAGCCTTCCTGGTGATGTCCCTCTCATAATCTCTCTCTGCCTCTCTCCTTTTACTTAGGTAGTCATTTCTTGCTCTTTTGTAGGTTTGCCAGGCATTTATGTTTTTTCTCCTCCTATACCTTTTCCAGCATTTGTCTCTCCACTCCTTAGCTCTTTTACACCCATTATTGAACCATTACTCTCTGGCATGAATTACACCTACTTTGGTGACAGGTATGCAGCAATCTACTATCTTCCCATATTTCTCACAAAAGATGTCATACATTTCTTGTAAAGATTTGTTGTAAAATAAGGTTCTCCAGTCAATAACTGCAAAAAGCTCATTCATTTTGATGTAATCTCTTTTCGGATAGTTCCTCCTCATGTCCTCAGTGCCTCTACTCTCAGGAAGAATGTCTTCAATGATATACTCCATCAACAACACACAGTGGTCACTCTTTCCAATTGGTGGTTCATACTCAATATTTTCAATATCCAACACATTATCTGTGAACACTAGATCAAGTAGTGATGGCTCATCCCCACCCCTGGCTCTTGTTGGTTCCATTACATGTTGGTGTAGGAAATTCCCTTGTACGCAATCTAGGAATCTTGCCCCAAATGAGTCCTCACCACTGTGTGGGTCAAGATTTATCCAATCTATCTCTTTATGATTAAAGTCTCCCATAATCAAAATCCTACATTTTTTCTCCTGTGCCATGTTAACAACTGAGTTTATGACTTCAATCGTACCTATATGACTTTCCTCATAAATTTCAAGCCTATTTTGGTTCCTTGGTGGGTTGTATACAACAGTTATTATAATGCTCTCTGACCCAGTATTTATGCGAGCAACAAGAAATTCCCTGAACTCACTTTCTATAGCCAAGTTTATTTCTTCAACTTGAATCCTCTCACTTATGAGCAGTGCTATCCCTCCACCAGTCCTCTCAGATCTTTCGACCCTTAGTATTCTGAAGCCCTTAGGAAAAACTGTGACACTGTTTATGTCCTCACTCAACTTAGTCTCTGTAATTGCTACTATATCTGCCTTACTGTTGTGAATCCTATCTTTTAATTCTACTGCCTTACCAGCTAATCCATCAGCATTTGTGTATAACAATCTTAATGAGGCCCCATCCCCTGATCTTCTGTCATTATCTTCTTTATCTCCCCTTTGTCTGGAAGTATTCTGTAACGAAAATTTTTCTTCTCTTCTTCATTTCTTTCATCATTTAACCTTCTTGCCTCTTGCAACAAGTTTTTGATCTTTTCCCATCTCTTCCTGTGTAAGTGTGTGTGTGTAAGTGTGTGCGTGTGTGTGTGTGTGCGTGTGTGTGTGTGTGCGTGCATTTGTGTGTAGGTGTGTATGTGTGTGTGAGAGGTATATAGATAGAGAGAGAGAGAGAGAGAGAGAGAGAGAGAGAGAGAGAGAGAGAGAGAGAGAGAGAGAGAGAGAGAGAGAGAGAGAGAGAGAGAGAGAGAGAGAGAGAGAAGAACATTTTACCCCATTAATTAAAGTTTTCTTCTAATCTACTTCGTTATTTCCATATGTTTGCAGATGAATTTTGGGAAAAAGTGTTTTTAGACCACAGCAATCTATCGAAATCGAGAATAATAGACAAGGTCAAGATGCTTTGGTTTCTCATTCTGTTTCACGATTCGTACAAATATATATCAATGAGTGTCCCCCCCCCCCTTTAGGCAGCTCTTTAGCTGTAAATGTGCAAAATCGAAGTTACATATTTTCTTATAGTATTCCGTAGTGCAACATATGTCTTAAATAAAACCTTGAATTTGTAATGTAGTTCCTGGTTTTATGTGCGGTTCTTTCAATTATAACAGAGCACTCTTGTTTTTGTTAAGACCTTTCACTATCAACACGCACTCTCATAGCAACTTTATTACCTTCTTTACTCATGGCTGATAGGCATGTGACTTTCCAGTCAGACATTTATGTGAATGTATATTGCACATACTTTAGGGAAAAAAATAAAATAAAGAGTTGTTCAAGTATAAGAATTATACATTCTACATTCATATAAGAAAAATGGAGAATGTAATTCTCACGATGCTCATAAAATTCCGGACCCCACTCGCTATGGTGGCATATTGTACTCCACGCGTTGTTGTGCCACTAAAGCAGCATTTCTTAACCTAGGGTGGTAGCACCTCCATGGGATACTGAAATAAATTTTAGGGGGTTCTGGGAAAAGCTGCATATGTGGCAGTAAAATCTCAGTGTTCCTAGCATGGGGTGACCAGTATTAAAGGGATTCTTTTTTAACAATTGTATTATAATTACACATATATATATATATATATATATATATATATATATATATATATATATATATATATATATATATATATATATATATATATATATATATATATATATATATATATATATATATATATATATATATATATATATATATATATATATATATATATATATATATATATATATATATATATATATATATATATATATATATATATATATATATATATATATATATATATATATATATATATATATATATATATATATATATATATATATATATATATATATATATATATATATATATATATATATATATATATATATATATATATATATATATATATATATATATATATATATATATATATATATATATATATATATATATATATATATATATATATATATATATATATATATATATATATATATATATATATATATATATATATATATATATATATATATATATATATATATATATATATATATATATATATATATATATATATATATATATATATATATATATATATATATATATATATATATATATATATATATATATATATATATATATATATATATATATATATATATATATATATATATATATATATATATATATATATATATATATATATATATATATATATATATATATATATATATATATATATATATATATATATATATATATATATATATATATATATATATATATATATATATATATATATATATATATATATATATATATATATATATATATATATATATATATATATATATATATATATATATATATATATATATATATATATATATATATATATAAATATATATATATACATATATGTGTGTGTGTGTGTTTGTGTATGTATGTATGCATAGTATGTATGTATGTATGTATGTATGTATGTATGCATATGTATGTTATGTATGTAGTAGTATGTATGTATGATATGTATGTATGTATGTATGTATGTATGTATGTATGTATGTATGTGTGTGTGTACGTGGGCAAAATAGCAGAAGCAAGAGAATCGGACAATGACAGTTATACAATTATGGGAGCACCCATCTAACTGGGTGTTATACTGGACTTAGACTGACTTATATTCTCTCCTTCTCTTGTGTTATAAATATTTTTGATTACTGGCAGGGACGCGCTCTTTCTGTAACAGCATTTATACTTGTTAAGTAATAGGTTAATACTTACTACATCAAAAAGTAATGTGATCGTTCGTGTACCAGACTCATCCAGGTGTACAGGAACAGCACAAGAAGATGCTGATCATTCCAATAAACTTCTGAAGGATATAACATATTCACAATTGATGATCCATATTCATTACTATGGATTTATTTTCATAAGTTTTATTAGCAGCATCGTATTGACATGGGGAAAAGCTAAATCATTGCTGATTTAATAATACTAGTTTGCTCTTAATTTCTGATGCCTACCACATTCTGTATAAATTGTAAATATCCCTTGCTGTTATCGTGGGCCATAATCGCGAATTCCAGTATTCACTGGCATTTTTTTTTCAAATCTTTTCCTGATAACTGAAGAGAATTATAAAATTTTAACGCTGTTGAATAAGTGAGGGAAGTGTGGGAGTAGGTGGGGAGGTCCGTGGTCATAAAATTGCTAAGTGCCACAGATCTAGATGTATAATGAAACTTGTCCCATTATGAAAATTTATTAAAATGCTTATATATTAACCAAATATTTATATTCCTTGACATATGCTCGTCCTGTTGTGAAAGTTTTGAACCTCTTATTGTTATTATTAATACTATTATTATTATTATTATTATTATTATTATTATTATTATTATTATTATTATTATTATTATTATTATTATTATTATTATTATTATTATTATTATTATGATTATTATTATTATTATTATTGTTATTATTATTATTATTATTATTATTATTATTATTATTATTATTATTATTATTATTATTATTATTATCATTATTATTATTATTATTATTATTATTATTATTATTATTATTATTATTATTATTATTATTATTATTATTATTGTTATTATTATTATTATTATTATTATTATTATTATTGTAATTATTATTATTATTATTATTATTATTATTATTATTATTATTATTATTATTATTAGTATTATTATTGTTATTATTATTATTATTGCTATTATTATTATTATTATTATTATTATTATTATTATTATTATTATTATTATTATTATT
>JAXCGZ010006621.1:0-32800 GCA_037179515.1 Halocaridina rubra
CTCGTGGTAAAACATCTCTCACTGTGGGGCACTGAAGACAATAATGGTCAAGAGTGTTAGCATTAGGACGGTCGCATAATTTACAGGAGGTGTACTGTGGCATATCTAGAGTCTGGGAGACCTGCCATAAAGGCTGATACCCCATTCTGAGCCGAGCACTAACTACTTTGTTTTTCCGCACCATTAAGCCGCGTCTGCGATACTTGTAGCGACTGTGAAGAAAGTGATCATGGTGCTGTATGGACACACTGTTTGCCCTCTCCGTGTCCCTGCGTCGGACCGTCATGGCAAACCCAGCTGAGTAGATGATGCTACGTAGGCATTGGAGGGAGGGCTCAGTGTCCACAGCATGCCCATCCAGCATACAGGCCGCCTTGGCAAGACGATCCGCTGTGACGTTGCCAGTCAGCCCAATGTGAGAGGGCGTCCATACAAACGACACAACAAGAGAAGCATCCTGAGCGGCCGCGAGGCGACATAGTATATCTCCCACAGCACGGCCACAGATGGGTCTTGGCGAGGATAGGGCTTGTAGGGCCGATTGGGAGTCACAAATTATTACCCATTCACTCGTCGTCGAACAAGGAGAGTCACGGCATCCAAGATGGCATTCAGTTCACAGTAGGTGGAGCTCGACGAGGTGGGTAGTCTATGGCCAATCCATGAATCAGCCGGCACAGGCGGCTCCATGGTGGGGGAAAACACAGTACATGCCGCCCTCCCATCTGCTTGCACAGAACCATCAACATAGACGTGGTGTGCTGCAGGGACAGACGTGGACACATCAGCGATAGTCTCCAGAGCTAACTGTCTCTGCAGGGGGGGATAGACATTCTTCGAGGTCGGTGTATATGTGACAGCGGGGAGGGGGACACGCCAGGGTGGTATATCTGGGACAGCCGCCTGCACAGGCAGGTCGATGTCAAGGCCACGGAGAATGTCACTCACCACCCTGATAAGGTTATGACCTCCTGCTCGAAGTGGGAGCCTGGGTACGTCTGGATCCAGGGATGTCCCCATGACAGCAGAGAAGTACGGAGCAAGAAAGGGGTAGTGAAGACACTTAACAGTAAAATAGAACACATTGGCATAAATCCTCTCCACAAGAGGGGGCAAGTTGAGCTCCAACTGCATACTCACAATACGGGTAGAGAGAGAACATCCCAAGATAAATCTCATGACTCGATTCTGGAACTTTTCAAGTGGCTCGAGAGCTGGTCTAGGAAGTTGACACAAGGCAGGAGACAGATAGTCGACCACTGACCGAAGTAGTAGGATGTAGAGGGTCCTCGCCACTGGGATGGAGACTCCTGCAGCCTTGTTGGCAAGCCACTTGACAGGTGCAAAGCGGGCCTCCAGACGGTCAAGAAGGCTCTTCACAAAGGGATGAATTCGTTGACGTGCAGGTATAGCTGGGGTGATCCGGACTGGTGCACCTAAATACGTGTACTGTGTGCAGTGAGGGATGACATTACCACCCATGGCAAATGCGGGCAGTGCTCTGCAGTTGCATGAAGTAAAAATCCTGCTTTTTTCTGGGGAGATAATAAGGCCACAGGAGGTAGCAGACACGTAAAAATCATGGAGCATGTGCTGAAGGTCGCGAGTTGAGGTCGTGTGGATGCATATGTTGTCCGCATAGCAGGTAACTGTAGTACCGGGGATGACAGGAAGGAGGGAGAGTAGACGATGCATAAGGATATTGAATAGAAAAGGACTTAGCACACCCCCCTGAGGAGTGCCCAGTTCAAACCGTTCATAGGAGCTATACGACCCTTTAAAAAGGACACTTGATGTTCTGTTGCAGAGATATCCCCGTATCCATTTCAGTATGTTCCCCCGAACTCCAAAGTCCACCAGCTGGTCAAGAATAATTCCCCTGTTGGCTATTTCGAAGGCAGATTTGAGGTCCAGGAAGGCGACCACACTGGTGGGAGAAAGACGGGTGTAGAGTTCAGCAAGGCAGTGATGTGTGCTCCGTTGTGGGAGGAAACCATAAAGACTGGGGGAGAGTTTATCCTGTAGACGGTGCATGAGCCGGGCAAGAAGGATGCGTTCAAACACTTTGCTGAAGCAGGAGGTGAGGGAGATAGGCCTAAATTTGTCGGTTCCAGGTTTTGGTAGAGGAATAATAGTGCTTCTGGTCCAGGCAGAGGGCACATACCCCAAGCAAAAGCAAAGATTGAAGAGCTGCAGTAGGGGGTTATCAGGAACTTTCTGAAGAAGACGGAGAACTTGATATGTAAGACCATCCTCCCCAGGGGCAGTAGCCTTAATCCTAGCAAGAGCACGTTGTAGTTCATCCTCTGTGAATAGGATGTCATCCTCTTCAACCGTCTGTAGTACTGCACCCATTAGGCGGAGGTTACAAGCACGCTCGCTTGCTTCCCTCACATCCATCCTCCTATCATTTAGGGCTCTCCTTACTCCATCAATCCATCCAAACCTATGCCTCCCTCTAGCATTTCTCCCATCAACTCTCGCATTCATCACCTTTTTCAGCAGCCTTTCATCATCCATCCTTTCCACATGGCCAAACCATCTCAGAACATTCATATCTATTCTGGCAGCAATTTCTCTCCTCACACCCGTTCTTGCTCCACCACTTCATTCCTAACCCTATCCAATCGAGATACACCAATCATACTCCTCAGGCATTTCATCTCAAACACATTTAGTTTCCGTCTCTCACTTACTTTCATACCCCATAACTCTGATCCATACATCACAGTTGCCACAACCACTTTCTCATACAGAACTTTCTTAACATTCATTTCCAACCCTCTATTCTTCATCACTCCTTTCAATGCACCCAACACTTTACATCCTTCATTCACTCTGTGACACACATCTGCTTCCACTCCACCATTTGCAGCTATAACCGAGCCTAAATACTTAAACTGATTAACCTCCTCAAGTGTCTCTCCATTCAATATAACATTCAATCCAGCGCCATCCTCATTTCTTGTACTCCTTATAACCTTACTCTTTCCCACATTCACTCGCAACTTCCTTCTCTCACACACCATTCCAAATTCTGACACTAACTGACACAGCTTTTCCTCTGAATCTGCCACCACCACAGTATCATCTGCAAACAGCAACTGATTCAGCTCCCACTCGTTATCATCCCCATCTACCATTCTCAAACCTCGACCACGCACTCGCTCATTCACCTCTCTTACAACTCCATCAATATACAAATTGAACAGCCATGGTGACATCACACATCCCTGTCTCAGTCCCACACTCACTGGAAACCACTCACTCACTACATTCCCTACCCTAACACAAGCTCTACTGCCCTCATACAAACTCTTCACTGCATGCAACAATTTACCATCGATTCCATATAATCTCAAAACATTCCACATAGCCTCTCTATCAACTCTATCATATGCTTTCTCCAGATCCAAAAATGCAAAATACACATCCTTACCCTTTGCTAAATATTTCTCACATAACTGCCTAACTATAAAAATCTGATCTATACAACCTCTACCACTCCTAAAACCACTCTGCATTTCCGTGATCACATATTCTGTCTTATCCCTAATCCTATTAACCAGTATCCTACCATACACTTTTCCTACCACACTCAACAAACTTATACCCCTAAAATTACTGCATTCATACATATCTCCCTTACCTTTGTATAGGGGCACTATACAGGCAATCACCCATTCCACTGGCACCAATGACAACAGAAAGCATATATTAAACACTCTCACTAACCTTTCCAATGCAGTCACACCCCCTTCTTTCAACATCTCCGCTCTCACACCATCCATTCTAGGTGCTTTACCTGCTTTCGCTTCATACAATGCCCTTTTCACCTCCTCTCTTGTAATCTCTATCTCACTTTCATCTCCCATTACTGGCCCTTGAACCCCTCCCACTGCCACTATAGCTGCCTCTCTATCTTCCTCAACATTCAGCAAGCACTCAAAATATTCTGCCCATCTTTTCCTTGCATCGTTCCCTCTTAACATCTGTCCATTCACATCTTTCACTGTCTCTTCCATTGTCGATCCACCCTTCCTTACTCTCTTCACTTCTTTCCAAAACTTCTTTTTATTCTCCTCATATGACCTACTAAAATCCTGTCCCCAACTAACATTTGCCAACCTCTTCTCTTCCTCTACCTTCCGCTTGGTTTCCACATTTTTCTCCCTATATCTTTCATACTTCTCCCTACTTTTACACTGCAGCCATTCCTCAAAAGCCCTCTTTTTCTCTTCCACCTTCATTTTCACCCCTTCATTCCACCACTCGCTGCCCCTCCTCATGCCACCTCCAACAAACCTCTTTCCACACACATCACTTGCATGTCCCACAAAACATTCTTTCATCAATCCCCATTCCTCCCCTAACTCCCCAGCTTCTCTTTCTTTCACCCTGTCATATGCCACTCTCAACCTGTCCTGATATTCCTGTCTCTTCTCTGGCTTTTTCAACTCTTCCACCTTCACTATTTCCCTTCTACATCCCCCCACACTATTTCCCAACTCTTTTGCTACTACCACTTTTGCTTCAACCAAAAAATGATCAGACATCCCAGCAGCCACACCCCTGAATCATGTACATCTTTCACTCTACCAACCATGCTCTTTGCTACCAACACATAATCCATCAATGCTCTTTCTTTCACTCTTCCATTTGCCACTCTCATCCATGTATACTTATTTATTATCTTTTTCTTAATTAAACTATTACCTATCACCAACTCTTGCTCCACACACATATCTAACAGTCTCTCGCCACTCTCATTCCCACATGGTACCCCATACTTTCCTACAACACCTTCGATCTCTCCATCACCCACTCTGGCATTCAAGTCACCCAACACAACTACATAGTTCCTTCTACTCACACCATCCACACATAATAATAATAATAATAATAATAAAAATAATAAGAATAATAATCTCTACAATCATCATCAAAGGAAAATTATTGTTAATAATAATAATAATAATAATAATAATAATAATAATAATAATAATGATAATAAGATCTAAGGAGAATTTTTGGAATAGAAATCATGAGAGTAATGCAGAGGTATATTAAAACTCAGCAGACAGCTGGATATTCATTACACATTTTTAAAATCCCTTCACATCTGACAGGTCATTACGCTCTCCATCTGTTTCTCTTTACAGCCTGATAAAGGCTATTTTATTTTATAATTTTTTGGTCCATTATGGTTTCACCAAAAAAAAAAAAATAAATAAATAAATAAAAATCTGGGGGGGGCCGTTATTCGCGAATTTCGAATTTTTTACTATTATTTTTTGGGGGGGGCGTTATTGCAATTTCATAGATAAAAAAATCGCATATAAAAGGAACAAGGTATATAAATATATATATATATATATATATATATATATATATATATATATATATATATATATATATATATATATATATATATATATATATATATATATATATATATATATATATATATATATATATATATATATATATATATATATATATATATATATATATATATATATATATATATATATATATATATATACACAGTGTATAAACCCTCCCTGCACTGTTAAAAAAACACCCTCTACATTATAAATAACAGCAAGCAACGTAAATTTTTATGAAAGTGATAGATAAAATTACGGTGAATGAGGTGATAATGACGTGACATCCATACTCATTTACAATTATTTTTTCGTTTATGTACTGTATAAACCCTCCCTGCACTGTTAAAAAAACACCCTTTACATTATAAATAACAGCAAGCAACGTAAATTTTTATGAAAGTGATAGATAAAATTACGGTGAGTGAGGTGATAATGTGACATACATACTCATTTACAATTATTTTTTCGTTTACGTACTGTATAAACCCTCCCTGCACTATTAAAAATACACCCTTTACATTATAAATAGCAGCAAGCAACGTAAATTTTTATGAAAGTGATAGATAAAATTACGGTGAATGAGGTGATAATGACGTGACATACATACTCATTTACAATTATTTTTTCGTTTACGTACTGTATAAACCCTCCTTGCACAGTTAAAAAAACACCCTTTACATTATAAATAACAGCAAGCAACGTAAATTTTTTTGAAAGTGATAGATAAAATTACGGTGAATGAGGTGATAATGACGTGACATACATACTCATTTTCAATTATTTTTTTGTTTACGTACTGTATAAACCCTCCCTGCACTGTTAAAAAAACACCCTTTACATTATAAATAACAGCAAGCAACGTAAATTTTTATGAAAGTGATAGATAAAATTACGGTTAATGATAGAGTGGATAGGGATCGATATTTTGATATGGCTGGCTCTAGAACTAGAGGTCATAGTTTGAAGCTTCGTAAGAAAACTTCTTTGCAGGATGTAAGGAAATACTTTTTCAGTGTAAGAGTAGTTGATAATTGGAATTTGCTAAGCGAGGAGGTAGTTAATGCTATCTCAATCCATAGTTTTAAGGACAAGTATGATAAGTATCACTAAGTATAAAATGGAAGCGATCAGGAGACGGGAAGATACGAGCTTTGGGCTCTTTCCCGTAAACACAATTAGGTAATCACAATTATTTTTTCGTTTACGTACTGTATAAACCCTCCCTGCACTGTTTAAGTAACACCCTTTACATTATAAATAACAGCAAGCAACGTAAATTTTTATGAAAGTGATAGATAAAATTACGGTGAATGAGGTGATAATGACGTGAAATACATACTCATTTACAATTATTTTTTCGTTTACGTACTGTATAAACCCTCCCTGCACTGTTAAAGAAACACCCTTTACATTATAAATAACAGCTGATTCGGTTTTACGTCTTGAACTCCCTTTTTCATAGATGTAAGGGCTAGGACTGATGCCTTCTTGCGAAGGACTTGTTTTAGCATGTGTAATCGTTACCCTGAGTGTATGCCCTTACTAACCTCAGTCCGTGACGAGGCGCGAACCCTCGACCTGTCGAGACAGAGTCGCGGATGCAACAGCAAGCAACGTAAATTTTTATGAAAGTGATAGATAAAATTACGGTGAATGAGGCGATAATGACGTGACATACATACTCATTTACAATTATTTTTTCGTTTACGGACTGTATAAACCCTCCCTGCACTGTTAAAAAAACACCCTTTACATTATAAATAACAGCAAGCAACGTAAATTTTTATGAAAGTGATAGATAAAATTACGGTGAATGAGGTGATAATGACGTGACATACATACTCATTTACAATTATTTTTTTGTGTACGTACTGTATATACCCTCCCTGCACTGTTAAAAAAACACCCTTTACATTATAAAGAACAGCAAGCAACGTAAATTTTTATGAAAGTGATAGATAAAATTACCATGAATGAGGTGATGATGACGTGACATACATACTCTTTAAAAATTATTTTTTCGCTTACGAACTGTATAAACCCTCCCTGCACTGTTAAAAAAGACACCCTTTACATTATAAATAACAGCATACAACGTAAATTTAAAAAAAAAATTTAAATACTAAAAAAAAAAATTTTTCAATGTTTTAATATTTTTGCGTATACCCGTAAAATAAAATAATAATTTATAAAAAAAAAAACCGCGATAGAGTGAGAACGCGAACCAAGAAGCGCGAATAACCGGGGTAACACTGTATATATATATATATATATATATATATATATATATATATATATATATATATATATATATATATATATATATATATATATATATATATATATATATATATATATATAGTGTTGCCCCGGTTATTCGCATTTCTTGGTTCGCGTTCTCACTGCATCGCGGGTTTTTTTTTGACAAATAATTATTTTATTTCATGGGTATATGCAAAAATATTAAAATATTAAAAAAAAAGTTCAGTATTTTCATTTTTTTATTGAAAAAAACATATTTCATTATCTAATTGATAAAAAAAAAAAATTCCAGCCTACGAATAATAAAACAGTAAAAAATAGTAAAAAACAAATTTAGATAGATAGATACGTTTATTGACCACCTCTTTTGAAAAGTACAGTATAATCTTTACAAAAGGAATATTTGGTCCAAATTACAATGAATAAATACAATAGGTTTTGTACAATCATCAAATAAGTAAATGAATTTTAAATTAATATACATTGTGCTAATAACTGAATGATATACGTACGCACAGTATAACTCACAGTATTGCATCATGCTAAATAGTGTTCGATAGCGTACAATGTATTGGGGTCGCAGCTACGTGAGCTAGCATATATATTTATATTTCCAGTAGTTTCATGATTTTATTGATAAAAAACGTATTTATTAGCCTAAGAATAATAATACAGTAAAAAATAGTAAAAAACATGAATACTAACAGTATTGCAACATGTAAAATACGATACCGCTATCAGCGTTTTGGACAAAGACTCGTTCAGTTTAACTCATGTGTGCGCCGTTCACGTTGTGCTTATTAAACGTTTTGCTTGTGTTCGATAGCGTACAATGTATTGGGGTCGCAGCTACGTGAGCTAGCATATATATTTATATTTCCAGTAGTTTCATGATTTTATTGATAAAAAAAACGTATTTCTTAGCCTAAGAATAATAAAACAGTAAAAAATAGTAAAAAACATAAATACTAACAATATTGCAACATGTAAAATACGATACCGCTATCAGCGTTTCGGACAAAGGCTTCCACCATCTTCCATTGTCTCTCCTCACTCGTGTGCGCCATTCACGTTGTGCTTATTATTATTAATATGTTTTGCTTGTGATTTTTTTCTCGCGTATTTTAACCTTTGCAATGCCTCCCAAGCATCCTTCATCTTCTAAGGCTTCTTGTAGTGAGCCTAAGCGGCAAAGGAAAATGTTAACCATTGTAGATAAAGTGAAACTCTTAGATATGTTGAAAGAAGGAAAAAAGTTTGTGGATGTCGGCCGCTATTTTACGTAAACGTAAAAGTTATTGTAAAATACTTTACCTATGTATGTCAGGTCATCATCACCTCATTCACGGTAAGTTTTCCTATCACTTTCATAAAAAATTACGTTGCTTGCTGTTATTTGTAATGTAAAGGGTGTTTTTTTAACAGTACAGGGAGGGTTTATACAGTGTAAACATAAAAATACATTAAAATATCTATGTACATATAGGCTGATCTTACTCCGCGGATTTCCTGGTTCGCGCCGGGTCCCGGAACCGAACTACCGCGATAAGGGAGGTAACACTGTATGTGTATATATATATATATATATATATATATATATATATATATATATATATATATATATATATATATATATATATATATATATATATATATATATATATATATATATATATATATATATATATATATATATATATATATATATATATATATATATATATATATATATATATATATATACATAGGTATATGATGATTATATATATATATATATATATATATATATATATATATATATAGCCAAGGTATATGATGATTATATATATATATATATATATATATATATATATATATATATATATATATATATATATATATATATATATATATATATATATATATATATATTTTTTTATATTTTTTTTTTTTTTTTTTTATTTTTTTTTTTCTCCTATGTATAGTCGCTCTGTCTCACCACCCACTTACCGACTAGTGGAGGCATAATCTCAGTTTTACTGCCAGATGACATTTCTGACACTAACCTCCCGTACTGATTTGGGCTTGGGACAGAATTTGTGTTGATTCATGGTGCTCTCCCCAAAGTTGGATTTTATGTAGCTTTGATTTGTGACCGTGTAAATTATTGTAATCTCATGCTAATCACTTGATGGAATACTCACTTTATAAACTTACACACATACACATGCATACTCACACACCTACATTTGTACACATATGAATGGAAATAATTTTGCCTTATACCACAATAGTTGACCAGTTAATGAACATATATCGAGTTAGTAACTCCTAAGTTATGTATGTATTTTATAGATATTCTATATTTCCTAATAATGTTTTCTAAATGCAGCGTTAATGAGAGTATCTCTTATTATTATTATTATTGTGGTTACTACACTCTCTCTCTCTCTCTGAGAACCTCGTTGATGGAGACGTCATTAGATGTGACTCGTCTTTGTTAGCTTCCTCGTCAATAGACGTGAACCAGCCTTTAGGGGTTAATATACAGAATTAAATTTTTTTCTACATACTCTTATTTCATACCTGAAGATCCAGACTGAATGGGAGTTTTGGTGTAAGAAGGTAGACTTATGCCAGGTCTTGAAAGGTATGTCAAAATAGTATTTATACACTCTAAGAGAAACAAAACAGGAATATCTGTTGCTTTATCATCGCTGGGCCTATAAAGAGAAATCAGTGACGCATTTAAAATGCAAATATTCACTTAAGTAGGTAGATATTAGTTCCCTAAAATACTGTATCTTAAAATGCTATAAGTCAGAGAAAACACCTAAATAATCGTACAAAGACCAAATAGAATACCGTATCAATGAATAAATACTTTTATGCAATCATAATACTGTCAATGATATAGTAATTGAATGATTATTATCATTATGTAATGTCCTTTGTACTGAGTATAACAACTGATATAATTCCACACTAAAACCAGACTTTTCATAGCGGTTGTGCCTGATATTTCTTTAGACCATTTAAAAAAGACTTTTAAACAAGGTCACTTAAAGCTAAACAACCCTTCTCAAATAAAATACGAAAATTCTAGTTCATTTAAAGCTTGTTAAGGCATTTATGTAATTAAACCATAAAATATACAATAAAAACGTCCAATAATCATTACTTATTAACTTCTGAGAGCTTGTCAGCAATGACATTCATGACCGGCACGAGTTCGTCGTAGGCAGGAGCAATAAAATACTCGGAGTCTTCCTCATTTTCACTCTCAGTGTCACTGCCGCCCTCTTTACCACTTCTATTCTTTGGCTTTAACAGTTTTTCCTGCTCGTGACTTTCCTCGCCTGAAACAGTAATATTAAGGTATATTTTCATGATAAATTAACAAATTTAAAATGTGAATGAGCAAGATCACTTTTATAGTTCTATCATTCAAAGGGATTTCTTGCATCCGCTTGCACAGTGAATTGTGATAGACGGGAATGAGGGGAGTTGCCATGTGATGAAGCGATGGGGGTAAACCAGATGCGGCTGTCAAGTCTCACTGCAGAATATCCTTGCCCGCTTATCTTGTGGGGTGACCCAAGCAGGGTCGTAGGGTGAGAAATGTGCCCAAGGAGCTAATAGGAGTAACTTAAGTATGCGTTTGAATGTGGTGAATGCGCATTATTTGGCTCAGCCACCACCCTTACAAGGACAAATGGGACCATGTACATTTAAAAATAAAATGATTCTGAAAGGGAGCATATAACATTAAATATATCAACAACTTACTGAGTTGTTTTACAAGATTGGCTATGGCTTGTGACGCAGCCGCCTGTGCAACAGTTTGAAGGGCCGAGCCCCCTCGACCGTAGGCAAGACCGCACACTCCTACAATCTGCGTTACGACCTGTCCTGAAAGTGCCACTCCCACAATGCAGCTCATATTTAGAAGAACCTGTGAAAACCATAAACTTATTAATAAACATATGCATAATTATAGATTCTCTAATTCTTTCTATATCTATAGAAGGGATTCCACTATATCAACAATAGAATATGTAGAAGAAGCAGGCACCAGGAAAAGCTGAATAGAACTGAAGGCACAAATTGGCTAACAACAACATTATTTAACATTGCACTAATTAATTTTACATTCTAATTTCTCATCCAACCTAACCTTTGAATTTTTACCTGTGACATTTATTCCTGTAACTTTATTACCGGCCACAGAGTATATATATCTCTTAGAGTTACATTTCTCTGCTTGTGCTATAGTGCTAGATGTGAAATATTTTAATAATAATAATGTGATCGGTTTTACATCACAGACTCTCTTTCTACTAAGGCCTAGGACAGTCCCTTCTTGTGAAGGGCTTTGGTTTTGGCAAGTGTGACTGTTACCCTAAGTGCATGCCCTTTCAAACCTCAGACTGTCACAGGCCATAAACCTACGACCTGAGGAATCAGAGTCATGGGCGTTACCACTTGGCCACGGTGGCTATAATGCTAGAAGTAAATTATCCAGTTTGATGCAAGAAGCTCAAGAGTGCAAGCTGAGAACAGACTGTAAAGTGGAAAGGGCAAAGCAAAGGACAGGTAAAATTACCTTGAAGAGTGAAAAACCTCTTTTCAAAGAAAATTAGATACAAAAAATATCCTAAAGTGTTATAAAGGAATTAGGTATACCTGAATCTAGAGGGATGGGAGAAACAAAAATAATGCCCATTCATATGCTAAAAAAATACATTTTTAACAATCCTTCACCCTGGGGAGTATAGGAGACCCATGCTGTGCATTATAAGGATATAAAAAGTAAATAAAAAGGAGCACAATTCTACCAATGCAATGCAATACCAAGGTCAATATAGAACAAATAAAAAGAAAGAAGGTGCAGGAGGTTCAAAGACAGAAAAAACTGGAGAACAATGCCTCTAAAACCTACCCTTCAGTATCCAAGGAAATGACACTATGTTCAAGTACAGACCCACTGTGCAAGAATTGACAAGAATCATAAGAGGAAAAGTATTCCACAACAAGTGATGTGAAAGCTTGAAAGAAAAGCAAAAAAGGCCATGTACAAAGTAAATTTCAACCGAAAGTAAGCAATAATGATCTTCTTCTTCTTCATCTACATCTTTTCCCACTTTTATGTGGGGTCGATGTTTCTGGCCAGTTTTCTCCATTTGTTTCTGTCCAATACCTCATCACCCAACAAACCTTTAGACCTCAGGTCGTCATTGATGCAATCCATCCACATACGCTTTGGTCTCCCTCTCCTTCTCCTACCCTGTATATCCATTTCCAACACCCTCCTCCCAACATACTGTTCATCCCTCCTAACGACAAGACCATACCATCGTAGTCTACTTTCTTGTATCTTATCTGATATTTCTCTAACTTTTGAGGTACCTCTAATTACCTCGTTTCTGATCTTATCGCTTCTTGTCACCCCACACATCCATCTCAACATCCTCATCTTTGCCACATCAAGTTTTTTCTCTTGTGTCTTCTTTATTGCCCATGTCTCTGCTCCATACATCATCGCAGGTCTCACAACTGTCTTATGCACTTTACCCCTCAATTTAATCCCTATTCTCCTGTCGCACAGCACCCCAGACACTTTCTTCCAGTTCTTCAATCCCGCTTGTATTCTGTGGGTTATTTCTGACTCTAGGTCACCATCCTCTGCTACTGTTGATCCCAAATACTTGAACTTTTCAACTCTTTTCAACACCTTCCATTGCAAATTGACCTCCCCATCCTCATCATCTCTCAACCTCAAGTACTCTGTTTCTTCCTGCTGAGTTTCAGTCCCCTATCCTCCATCACCCTTCTCCACTCGTCAAGCTTCTCCTCCACTACCTCTCGTCTGTTGCTACACAGTACAATGTCATCTGCAAAGAGCATACACCATGGAGACTGATCTCTAGTACCCTGGGTTACTACATCCAAGACCAGATCAAATAGATATGGACTCAAAGCAGACCCTTGATGCAGACCAACATTTACTGAGAGACTTTTCGTCAAGCCCACACTGCTCTTAACATTTGCCTCTGCCCTCTCATACATATCTTGGATGATTCTTGCATATTTCTCGGGGACTCCCTATTCTCTAATACACCTCCACACCTCTTGACGTGGTACTTGATCGTATGCCTTTTCCAGGTCAATAAAGACCATATGCACTCCTTTCTGTTTCTCCCTATACTTTTCCATAATTTGTCTCAAGGCAAATATGGCATCCACTGTCCCTCTTCCAGGCATGAAGCCAAGCTGTTCATCCCCAATTGTCGTTACCTCTCTGAGTCTCCTCTCTATGAACTTCTCCTATATCTTCATAGTATGACTTAACAACTTTATATCTCTATAGTTTCCACACTCCTGAATGTCTCCCTTCCCTTTATAGATTGGGATGATTAAGCTTCCTCTCCATTCCTCTAGCATCTTTTCCTGACTAAAGATCTTTTGCATTAAGTCCCACAAGATATCTATGCCTTCCTCTCCAAGACTCTTCCATACCTCCACTGGCATCTTATCAGGTCCTGCTGCCTGTCCATTTTTCATTTTCCTTACTGCCCGCTGTACCTCTCTTGGGTTCTCTTCATTTAGTAATCCTTCAAAATAAGTTTCCCATCTGCTTTTTATTTCATCCTCTTCTGTTAGAACTACTCCATAGTTATCCTTTATTTGTCCTACTTGGGTCAAGTCCTTCGTTGCAGCATCTTGGGCCTTGGCAATTCGCAAAATTTTCTTCTCTCCTTCTGGTGTTTCCAGTTCTTCATAGACTTCATTCAAAATCTCTGCCTTTGCTTTTGCTACTGCTCTCCTTGCCTCCTTCTTTGTCTGCTTGTACTCTTCTTTACCCTGCTCCAGGCCTGATAAATCTGCCTTTTTCTTAGCTTCTTTCTTGTTCTTCACCCATTCTTGCACTTCCTCATTCCATCACCATGACTCTTTATCATTTGGGGGTTTCCTTCCAGATGACTTTCCAAGTACCTCTTCACCAATTCTCGAAATCACCTTACTAATCTCTGTCCACCATTCTGTACATCTTCAGTACATCTTCATGCAACCTTGACGTTTCCAACACTCTTCCCTTAAACATAGCTCTCAGCTCTGCATCTTTCAATCTACACCACATTATCTTTGGGTCCATCCTCGGCTTCTTACTTTTCCTGCATTTCCTGAGCCTGCAATCAGTTACTACTAGCCTAGGCTGCACTGCTACACTCTCCCCATTTATTACTTTACAGTTGCTAATCTCCTTCAGATGGTCTCTCCTACACAAAAATAAATCTATCTGGCTCTCCCTTCCACCACTACTGTATGCAATCAATCTGTTTTCCTTTTTCTCAAAGAATGTGTTGACCAATGCCAGATCAAATGCCACTGCAAAATCAATCACTCTCTCTCCCCCCTAATTTCTCTCGCCCACCACCCAGCCCCCAATGAACTCTACGTATTCCAGCCCTCCCAATTCCCAAGTGGCCATTTAGATCTCCCAAAATTACCCTCTCCCTTATAGGAATTGTTCTAAGCTCCTGGTCCATCTCCTCCCAAAATGCATCCTTCACCTCCACTGTACAACCAGTTTGTGGGGCATAGGGACATACCACATTGACTACCGTTTCTCCCAGTCCCAGCTTTAAACTCCTAATTCTGTCACTCTTCTATATACACAATGTAAGCTTTCCTTTAGGTCTTTGGATAATATTATTCCTACACCATTCCTCCCTTCCTCATTTGCTCCACTATAGAACAATTTGCAACCCTCGCCTTATTTCCTTTCCACCTGGTCTTCTGCACACACAGCACTCCAATTCTCCTCCTCTCCATCAGGTCCACCAATTCTCGCCCCTTCCCAGTCATCGTCCCCACATTAAGAGTGCCCACCCGTAGCACCACCTCTGACACTCTCCCTCGAGCTTGCCTCTTTAACCCAGCCTGCCCATGCCTGGGTAGCCCTTGCTGTCTTTCCGGAGGGGTCAGGCGAAGCCCCAACACGTCGCCTAAGGGGAACGCCCTAGTATGGTGATTATTCTCGTTATCAGTACTGGCCATATTTTGGTTTTGGCAAAATTTTTATGGCCGGATGGCTTTCCTGACACCAAGCCCCCCCATCTACACAGGCTTGGGACCGGCACCAAGTTGAGGCTGGCTTGCCCCCCTCAGTGGCTGGGTTGAAAGTAAGCAATAATGATAGAGAGACAATATTAGCAACAAAAAGAGAAACCTTATTGACTCCTCAAATTCAACACAAAGAGATGACTAACGAATCAAATAATCTCAGTATCAAGAAAGATCGGGATGAGGAAAATTTGAAAAGCAAGAGTCAGCAAAAGAGAAGGTCACTTTTCATCAGTGAAGAAAGAGGAGAAATAAGCAACTATTAGCAGGACAAACGAAAGTTAAGCAATTTTAACAAAACAGTCAAGCCCTAAAAATTCTCCTACAGGAGCAACACTATGAAAAGATCTGAACCAAGAAAACATTAGCCTCAGAAGTACATCCCTGAGTTAAGCAACCACAAAGTACAAAACAGAGCAGGGAAGTGCTTTAAGTCCTATGACAGGGTACTAAAATAAAAAAAGGAATGTTTCACCTTGAAGAAGAAAGAGCAGGAATCTGCAGAATAAAATAAGAACCAGTCCCCCACCACACCACAGAATAGAGGATGAGTAATACTCAGTGAATTATTTCCTATCATTAAAAACAGAAAACGAGTTCTTAGTTTTAACCTTCAATATCTGTGTTCATCTATAGTAACTCAAAGTTAGCCTTGGTCTCTCAAATCTTCAAAACCAAGGTTTTTTCGTGTTAGTTTAAAATGCTTGCATAGCTTAATGCTTCTCCCATACAATAGTTACTGTATTATTTCTATGTGGATTCATTCACAATTTGGTGTCACTGATGAGGAGGAAATAGATTTATTTTCTATATAAGCTTCTTCCTTCCCTTTCATCTTATTTCAACTATACCTGATGCCCTTTCCTTTCTTAAATGGAGTATTTTCTATTATTATCTTTTCAATGACATTTCTTGTGGAGGCAATAAAAATATATTAATCGAAATAGTGACCATGGGCAGAAGTCTCCATAGCATTTTCTGTCTACAACAGTGTCAATTATATAGCCATAACACTATGTGCAGAGTTTGCTTGTGCTTAAGTGTGTTTACAGGGGAGTCCAGCTTTGGTGACCCCCTTTTTCATTCAATTCTCTTCATTTAGCAATGTGTTCTTTGAGGTGTATGACTCTCCTGGTTTATTGTTAAGAGGGGAACCTTTTAATTTATTGCTGTGCTCTAAGATTGCTGTATCTCTCATAAAGTTTGTTCATTCTTCCGTAAGAGCTTTGCTTCACAGCAGTTGAAAGATGTATCATTTAAGCTTTACACTGTGTGTAGCAATTTTATCTCTTTTTAATGAGTTACTTCACACAAAATTATTTAGGTGAGACCGAAGGGATAATAAGGCTAAAGCTTTTACCTGAGAATCGGATATCTGTTGGAAATATGTCACTCGGAATGACTGCAGGTTTTTGTCATTGTACTAATTTCAAAATGCCCACTAAGCCCTCAAGTGGAAGTAAAGAGGAAATCGATATCAGCACTTGAAATCATTAGTCAATGTTTTAAAAAACTGAGAGGAAAATAAATGATTCAGTTGCCAGTCAGATGTCAAGGGGGGGATTTACAAAATTTTTTCTCTGAGGCGTAGCAGCCACATCCCTGCTCAGAGGTAAAATTAATTTTGTTGACAGCTTGCAGAGAGAGGGATAATGTCCTGTGCATACTAATAAAAGAAAGATACTAAACATCCCAAACAAGGCTAAAGTAAAATGAATGACAATGATTAAGCAACTTACAAGGAGTTCTTAGAAAAAATATCAAAAGGAAAGATAACAAATCAACAAAAGCAAACTAGACCTAGGGTCTCATAATATACAAATGTACTGCAAACATATGGAGTATAAAGAAAGAGAAAGCAAGCATCATATGAGCAATGAAAGACCATATTTTTTTCATTAGGGTGACACCAGGACAGGCAAGAAAATTGCCCTCATCATAAAGGCCCAGGCACGAAGAAAACATTAAAACAAAGAAAAAGGAAAAGGTTAAGGACAGGGCAGAGCTGAGGTAATGATACATAATTGGAAAATGACAGGCTGAAAGAATAGTCGAATTACTGAGGGTCTAGAGATATGGCAGTATTAGGCCCAAGATGACGATAGATCTGTTTTTTGAAGGAAGATAGCTTAAATGAATTAGGAAAGACAGAAGGAGAAAGAGAGTTCCAGAGTCTGGAGGTAGACAGGAAGAAGCAGTCGTTGCACCGACCAATCCGCGAGCTACAAATCTCCACACAGTACCTGTGAGACAAGGCCGCTTGGCAAGTACTACATGGCCTCGGCAGTGGGAGAGGGATGCAACTTGCCAACTCATCACAGCAGCAATGGAAGTAGTAGCGATAGAAAAGAGAAAGGGATGATACCTTACAGGGAAGAAAAAAAGAATCCAGATTACAAGTAAGAGAAAGGTCATTAAAGAGTCTGACTGCCTTAGATTCAACCCTATCAAGGAGATAAGTATATGAGCAAGCACCCCAGATGTGTGAGCAATATTCTAAACAGGGGCAGATAAGATCTATAAAGATTTTAAGTACAGTGTTCCCCCCCATACCGAGGTAGTTCGGTTCCGAGACCCGGCGCGAACCAGGAAATCCGCGGAGTAGGATCAGCCTATAGGTAAATAGATATTTTAATATATTTTTACGTTTACACTGTATAAACCCTCCCTGTACAGTTAAAAAAACACCCTTTACTTTATAAATAACAGCAAGCAACGTAATTTTTTATGAAAGTGATAGGAAAACTTACCGTGAATGAGGTGATGATGACCTGACATACATAGGTACAGTATTTTACAATAATTTTTACGTTTACGTAAAATAGCGGCCGACATCCACAAACTTTTTTCCTTCTTTCAACATATCTAAGAGTTTCACTTTATCTACAATGGTTAACATTTTCCTTTGCCGCTTAGGCTCACTACAAGAAGCCTTAGAAGATGAAGGATGCTTGGGAGGCATTGCAAAGGTTAAAATATGCGAGTAAAAAAATCACAAGCAAAACATATTAATAATAATAAGCACAACATGAATGGCGCACACGAGTGAGGCGAGGCAATGGAAGATGGTGGAAGCCTTTGTCCGAAACGCTGATAGCGGTATCGTATTTTACATGTTGCAATACTGTTAGTATTTATGTTTTTTACTACTTTTTACCGTTTTATTATTTTTAGGCTAAGAAATACGTTTTTTATCAATAAAATCATTAAACTACTGGAAATATAAATATATATGCTAGCTCACGTAGCTGCGACCCCAGTACATTGTACGCTATCGAACACAAGCAAAACTTTTAATAAGCACAACGTGAACGGCGCACACGTGAGTTAGACTGAACGAGTCTTTGTCTGAAATGCTGATAGCGGTATCGTATTTTACATGTTGCAATACTGTTAGTATTTATGTTTTTTACTATTTTTTACTGTTTTATTATTCTTAGGCTAATAAATACGTTTTGTTATCAATAAAATCATGAAACTACTGGAAATATAAATATATATGCTAGCTCACGTAGCTGCGACCCCAATACATTGTACGCTATCGAACACTATTTCGCATGATGCAATAATGTGAGTTATAGTGTACGTACGTATATCATTCAGTTATTAGCACAATGTATATTAATTTAAAATTCATTTACTTATTTGATGACTGTACAAAATCTATTGTATTTATTCATTGTAATTTGGACCAAATATTCCATTTGTAAAGATTATACTGTACTTTTCAAAAGAGGTGGTCAATAAACGTATTTATCTATCTATCTATCTATCTAAATTTATGTTTTTTACTATTTTTTACTGTTCTATTATTCGTAGGCTGGGAAATAAATTATTTTTATCAATTAGATAATGAAATATGTTTTTCTTCAATAAAAAAAATTTAAATACTGAGAATTTTTTTTTTTAAATATTTTATATTTTTGCATATACCCATAAAATAAAATAATTTATAAAAAAATAAAACGCGATACAGTGAGAACGTGAACCAAGAAACGCGAATAACCGGGGGGAACACTGTAATTGTAAAGAGGAAAAGTTATGAGTAAAACAAAATAAACCCCCAAATTTTTTGGATGCAGATGTAGAAATTTGGATTATATTATATGACTCCTCCAAGACAAGTTAGAGGCTATTTGGATTCCTACATTAATAGAATAAAGAGGGTAAATCTCGTTAGATTCGAAGACAATAGGGCAATCAATAAGAAAAAAGATAAAGAAATAACCAGAAACTATGTCTTGGAGGCAATAAATATCACTAAATTTTGAACACCCAACTCATATTCCCTCTGTATATCGGATTGAGAGTAGAAGAAAGAGTAATACAAGACTGAATACAAATACCAGATGAAGGTTGTGAAGAAAAGGCAGAGGAAAAATGAAAGGTAGAACCTTCAGCCAAGGCATGAAGAAGGGAGAAGGATGAGGACTTAAGAAGATTGTTGATGAAGAGAAGGACCAGAGTAAGTGAAAGAACAGAGCCCTGCGCAACACCACTGGTAACAGGGAATGGGCGAGATGTTTACACCATCAACAACCACAGATATAAAGCGGTCAGAAAAAAAACTGGAACTCAGAGAAAAGAGAGAAGGGGTAACACCATAAGCAGAGAGTTTGGCCAACAGAGCCTTGTGCCAAACTGTCAAAAGCTTTAAAGGTATCAAGGGCAACAACAAAGGATTCCCCATAGTTCCTCAGATAAGATGCCCATACATGAGTAAGATAGGACAGGAGGTCACCAGTAATTTTGCCTTGCAGAAGCCGAACTGGTGATTGGAGACAAGCGAATTAGATTCAAGATATTTCAAGAAGTGATAATTGAGCAATAGGTCGGTAGTTTGAAGTAATAGAGCAGTCACCCTTCTTTGGAGCAGGTTGCACGAGAACATGCTTCCAAGATGAAGAATAGATACTGGTTGAAAGAATGAGGCAAAAAAGACAGCAAAGGATGAGAACCAGTTCATCTGCAAACTCCTGAAGGAACCTTGAAGGAATACCATCGGGACCAGATGCTTTGTTCGTCTTTAGTGAGCAAAGAACCTTATGAACCTTGCGTGAAGAAAGGATAAGGAAGAGCATAGGGTTAGAAAGAGGTAAAGAATGAGGGACAGGTGTGTTGGAATCATTTATGCAAGAACTGGCAGAAAAATGAAGATCAAAGAGAGCAAGCTAAAGAACCATCAGAACAAAAGAGAGGGGCAGAGCTAGAGTTACAGTAGTTTTTGGAGAGGGTTTTGGTTTAGGACCAGAAACAATTATCAGGGAGAATGGAGTTAAGGTCATCACCTTTCTTATACAGAAAGCTTTAGACCTTTGAATCTGAGCAGTACAGTGATTCCTAGGTGTAATAAAAGCAGAGCAAGTTAAATCAGAAGCAAAGGTTTGATACAGCCAATGTTACCGATCACTGGCTTGAATAGCCACGGAGCAGGCACGGTCGAATCAAGGATTAGGGCGAAAAAAATATTTCACAGAGGAGAGGATGTATGCCTCCATTCCCGAGGTTATGATCTCAGCAACTTTTAGAGCTACCTGATCAGGGTTGCGGGACTGAAAGTAGTAGTCATCCCATAGGAAGCCAAAGAGGAAGTTACAGAAATCTTCATGTTGGGTACGCTCAAAGTGCCAAAGGCGGCGCTGAGTAGAAGAAATTAAAGAAGGAGAAAAAAAATGGAAGAGAATGAGCTCTCAGTGCTCAGACTTAGCAAGAGGGGAAAGCACAGAATATGAGTAGTTTGAAGGTTAGAAGTAAGAAATAGGTCAAGAATGTTGGCTGCATGTTCGGGTCGATCAAGAACACACGTAGGATGTATGATAATCTGCTCCAGATTGTGAGTAATAGAGAAAGCAAGGGCCTCACTTCCTCCCACATCAGTGTGAGAATTAAGCCACTTACTGCTGTGTACATTGAAGTCCCAAATATAGAGAACTTCAGCATGAGGGTGAGAGGAATGCAAGGACTCATGGCAAGAGGACAGATATTCAAAGAAAGACACAAAGTCAGTGGAAGTTGGTGAACAGTAGCAAAAGCAAAAGAATATAGTGGTAGTGGATATATAGATTTTCAGCCAGAGAACATCAAAGTCAGGAGATTCAAGGTAGAGGAACCTTGCAATAGAGTGTTAGTGTTGCAGTAGGCACAAACCCCACCTTTGGAAAGGAAACGAGAATACAGGTTATAGTAAGAGATTTGAAATGGATCAGTGTAAGAATGTACTCAAGTGCTGTTCCACAGATGAAAGAATAGAATTCAGACAACGAAAGTTGGAAAATTGAAGAGTGAAAGATGCAGATCTATCAAGAAGTGCAAGGTTAAGGGCATCACCATTACTACCACCATGCATATCTACCCTCACGCCACATTTTATGAGTTGGTGAGTTGCATCCCTCCCCCACTGCAGAGGCCACATAACACTTGCCAAGCAGCCTCGTCTCATAGGTACTGGGTTGAGATTTGTAGCATGCGGATTGGTCAGTGCAAAGACTACTTCTTCAGATAAATCTGGGTCCCATTTTATATACAAAGGGTCGCCAGTTAACGTTAGGGTTCTATTCCTGACAGCTGACTTAAGACGGATTTTGATGTAAGACAAAAACACCAAAAATTGGAACTTAGTTCCCCCAACCAAGGTTAAAAATAAATACTCTAAAACATAGAAAAAAAATCGATGTTCTTAAGCTAAGACTTAAAAAGAGTAAAACTAAGTTAGAGGCTATATGGATTCCTAAAATGTTGATAGAGTTAAGAAGGTAAATTTCATTAGTTTTGAAGACAATAGGGTTATCAGGAGGAGATGATAAAAAGATAGCCAGAAACTGTGTCTTGGAGGCATTGAATTTAACTAAATTTTGAGTGCCCCACTCAGATACTCTCTGCAAATCGGAGTTAAGAGTAGAAGAAAGAGTGATACGAGATTGATTACGAGTAGCAGATGAAGGTTGTGAAGAAAAGGCAGAGGAAAAGTGAAGGGTATAATCATCAACAAAGGCATGAAGATGAGAAGAAGATGGAGATTGTAGAAGATCATTGATGAAGAGAAGGAACAGCGTTGGTGAAAGAACAAAGCCCTGTGGAATACCACTGGTAACAGAGAAAGGGCTAGATGTCGCACAATCAACAACTACATATATAAAACGGTCAATAAGAAAACTGGAAATCAGAGAGCAGAAAGAAGGGATAAAGCCATAGGCAGGGAGTTTGGCCAACAGAGCCTTGCGCCAGTCTCTGTCAAAAGCCTTAGAGATATCAAGGGCGACGACAAAGGATTCCCCATAGTTCCTCAGAGAAGATGACCATACATGAGTAAGATAAGACATGAGATCACCAGTGGATCTTGCTTTGCGAAAGCCGTACTGGTGATCGGGTTAGATTCAAGGAGTTTCAAGAAGTGAGAATTGAGCAAAGTTTCGAAAACTTTAGCAATAGAGGAGGTTAGGGCAATAGGTTGGTAGTTAGAAGGAATAGAGTGGTCACCCTTCTAAGGAACAGGTTGAACTGGAGCATGCTTCCAAGATGAAGGATAGATACTGGTTGACAGAAAGACGGCAAAGCATGGGAGCCAGTTCATCTGCAAACTCTTTAAGGAACCTTGCAGGGATACCATTAGGACCAGATGCCTTGTTCATCTTTAGCGAGCGAACTTTGCGTGATGGAAGGATAAGGGAGGGCATAGGGTTGGAGAGGGGTAAAGACTGAGGAAAAGGTGCACTGGAATCATTGATAGAAGAACTGGCAGAAAAATGAGAGCCAAAGAGAGTGGCTTTGTCAGTGGGAGAGCAAGCTATAGAACCATCTGAACGAATGAGAGGGGGAAAGTTTGAGTTACAGAAGTTTTTGGAGAGGTTTCTGGCTAAGGACCAGAAGCATCTGTCAGTGGGAGAGGAGTTAAGGTCATAAACTTTCCTTCTTATATAGGATGCCTTAGACCTTTGAATGTGAGCAGTACAGCGATTCCTAGCTATAATAAAAGCAGAGCGAGTTAAATCGGAAGGAGAGGCTTGGTAAGATCAGTGAGCCCGATTCCTAGCCTGGATAGCCATGGAGCAGGCACGGTCAAACTAAGGTTTAGGGGGAGAGAAAGTTTTTGTAGAAGGGGGGATGTACGCCTCCATTCCCACGGTCATGATCTCGGCAACTTTTAGAGCTACCTAATCAGGGTTGTGGGACCGAAAGCAGTAGTCATCCCTTGGGAAGTCAAAGAGAAAGTTACGCAAAGTTTCATGTTGGGTACGCTCATAGTGCCAAAGGCGGAGCTGAGTCGGAGGGATTGGTGGTGGATGAGCGAAACTGGAAGAGACTGAGATCATAGAGTGGTCAGATTTACCAAGAGGGGAAAGCACAGAATAAGAGTAGTTTGAAGGGTTAGAAGTAAAATATAGGTCAATAGTGTTTGCAGCATGTTCGTGAGGATCAGGAACACGAGTAGGATGTTTGATAATTTGCTCCAGATCGTGAGTAATAGAGAATGCAAGGGCCTCGCTTCCTCCCACATCTGTGTGAGAAGAATGAAGCCACTGACTGTGGTGTACATAGAGGTCTCCAATGTAGAGAACTTCGGCATGTGGGTGAGAAGATAGCAAGGACTCATGGCACGAGGACAAATATTCAAAGATAGACACAAACTCGGTGGAGTTTGGAGAACAGTAGCAGAAGCAAAGGAACGAAAACGAGTATACAGATTATAGTGAGAGATCTGAAATAGGTCAGTGGAAGGATGTTTAAACAGCTGGGTTTCAGCTAAGTGTTTGGTATATTTGATTAAATTTAATATAATCCTTCAATATAACCAAATATATAACAAACCAATAAACAATGCCATTAGCAGGTAAATACGAATACAGTTGTGCTGCTAGCTGCTTATTCGTGTGAATATCGAATAAAATCGTATTTACAGCTGCTTGTTTTTTTTTAATTCAATATAATCCTTCAATATAACCATATAAACAAATAAATAAATAAAGCTATACACTTGACAAATATGAATACAGCTGTGTTGCTAGCTGTGTATTCATCCGCGGCACTCACAAACTGTTCAGCTCATGCAGTTTGAAGTAACAGCATCAGCCAGGTAGGTCAAAAAATCAATTTACTAATTTATTAAATATTTACTGGCCTCCGACATAAAATCGAAACGACGCTATACGAAACAATGTTCTACAGTGACCCCCAATAAATATATATACAGTATATATATTGTTCCGGTTTTACGTCACGGACTTCCTTATCTACCAAGGGCTAGGACGGTTGCCTTCTTGCGAAGGACTTGCTTTGGCAGATGTAATCCTTACGTTGAGTGAATGCCATATATATATATATATATATATATATATATATATATATATATATATATATATATATATATATATATATATATATATATATATATATATATATATATATATATATACACACCTTGTTCCTTTTATGCTCGATTTTTTTATCCGCAAAATTGCAATAACGCCCCAAAAAAATTATAGTAAAAAATTCGAATTTTGCTAATAATCCCCCCCCCAAAAAAAAAATTATATATATATATATATATATATATATATATATATATATATATATATATAAATATATATATATTTTTACAGTAAATACACGCCCGCGGAGGCTTCTTCCACCAGTTCAAAGAGGATTACGATAAGAAAAGATCAACATCATTATACATTATATATACACCCACCCTACCTCTGTCATTAACCATTACGAGTTCTGGTTTGATCATGAATTTTTAAAACTTTATTAATATCACCCTTGTTAATCCCTTTAAACCATTTATACACCTCAATCATATCCCCCCTAATTCTGCACCTCTCTAGAAAATGTAGATTGATTTTTTAATCTGTCATATGGTAGATTTAGGCATTGCATAATTAATTTTTTTTTTTTTTTTTTTTTAGTCTTGCTTTGGTTATTTATCATTTTTATTTTATCTTTGTATACATTTGCAGATAGAGGTTCGTTCTCCTGCATCCTCCTCCTCTTCTACCACATAAGTTACTTGCTCACTGCCACCATGCATGTCCCAGTGTACTGTATAACTGTTGCCCACTGCATAATAGAGTAAAGTACAGTAATGTATGTTACTTTCTAGCTGTAAAGTGAATATGAATATCTTTTGTATACTCTTAAAAATAGATACACGGCTTTCTGCTTTACTATGTAGTAATAAAATATGTTTTTTACTTATCTTATATCTTTGGCATGGTGTCTCTAGGTAAGGTTTGGAACGCATCTATGCCCTTTATCATTGTTTCCTATGGAAAATGACTCGTTTTTGCACGCGGTTTTCCATTTACCCGACACTTCTGAGAACCTATCTAGGTGTTATTTTGAGAACTAGGTGCATATATATATATATATATATATATATATATATAATATATATATAATATATATATATATATATATATATATATATATATATATATATATATATATATATATATATATATACAGTGTTCCTTCAATTATTGCGAAGGTTTGGTCCCGGGACCCGGCGCGAGACAGGAAAATCGCGGAGTAGGATCAGCCTATATGTACATAGATATTTTAATTTATTTTTACATTTACACCGTATAAACTGCATAAACCCTCCCTGTACTGTTAACAAACCACCCTTTACTTCATAAATAAGAGCATGCAAGCGTAAATTTATATGACATACGCATGTACATAGGTATTTTACAATTATTTTTATGTTTACTGTATGAACCCTCCCTGCACTGTTAAAAAACTACCCTTTACTTTATAAATAACAGAATAACAGCATGCAACGTAAATTTATATGTACGTGATAGGTATACTTACCTTATCTGTTATGGTTAACATTTTCCTTTGCCACTTAGGCTCACTACATGAAGCCTTAGAAGATGAAGGATGCTTGGGAGGCATTGCAAAGGTTTAAATATGCGAGTAAAAAAATCACAAGCAAAACGTATTAATAAGCACAACGTAAACGGCGCACACGTGAGTTAGACTGAACGAGTGAGGCGAGACAATGGAAGATGGTGGAAGCCTTTGTCCGAAACGCTGATAGCGGTATCGTATTTTACATGTTGCAATACTGTTAGTATTTATGTTTTTTACAATTTTTTCCTGTTTTATTATTCTTGGGCTAAGAAATGCGTTTTTTATCAATAAAATCATGAAACTACTGGAAATTTTAATATATATGCTAGGTGTAAATACACCTCAGTCATATCCCCCCTAACTCTGTGCCTCTCTAGAGAATGTAGATTAAGTTTTTTAAATCTGTCATATGGTAGATATAGGCATTGCATAACTGATTTTTTTTTTCATTTTTTAGTCTTGCTTTGGTTATTCATAATTTTTATTTTATCTTTGTTCACATTTGCAGATAGAGGTTTGTTCTCCTGCATCCTCCTCCTCTTCTACCGCTTAAGTTACGTGCTCACCGCCACCATGCACGTCCCAGTGTACTGTATGACTGTTGCCCACCGCATGATATAGTACAGAACAGTATGTTAATTTCTTGCTGTACAGTAAATCTGAATATCTATTGTATACTCCTAAAAATGTATACAGGGCTTTCTGCTTTGTTATGTAGTTATAAAATATGTTTTTACTTATCTTATATCTTTGGCATAGTGTGTCTATGTAAGGTTTGGAATATATCTATGCCCTCTATCATTGTTTCCTATGGAAAATTAATCGTTTTTTCATGCGATTTTCCATTTACCCGACACTTCTGAGAACCTATCTTCGCGTTATTCTGAGAACAAGGTGTATAAATATACAGTAATCCCCCCCTTATCGCGGTAGTTCGGTTCTGGGACCCGGCGCGAGACAGGAAAACCGCGAAGTAGGAACACCAAAAAAAAAATAATAATAAATAAATAAATAAATAAAGATGATTATGACACCAGGACAGGCCAAAAATGATAAAATAAAACGGCCTTTTTCAGGCTGTGAAGAGAAACAGAGATGGAGAGTGTAGTGACCTGTCAGATGTGAAGGGATTATAAAAGATGTGTAATGAATATCCAGCTCTCTGCTGGGTTTACTATACCTCTGCATTACTTTCATGATAACTATTCTAATAATTCTCCTTAGATCTTATTATTATTATTATTATTATTATTGGCAACAATAATTTACCTTTGATGATGATTGGGGAGATTATTATTATTATTATTATCATCATCATTATTATTACAAATTCGTAATTAAACCATTATTTTTACTATAAATAATGTAGTTTTGCTTGAATGAACAAGAGTTACTTAAAGATTCTCTCTCTCTCTCTCTCTCTCTCTCTCTCTCTCTCTCTCTCTCTCTCTCTCTCTCTCTCTCTCTCTCTCTCTCTCTCTCCAACATTCTATTCTACCCAACCCCCACACTCTCTTTGTCCCAGCCAACTAGGGAGGGGCACTTTACACAGTTATTAAAAGTAAATAAACCAACAGATGTACAAACAATGATGATCCCTTAATAATAATAATAATAATGATGATGATGATGATAATAATATCCACAATCATCATCAAAGGAAAATTATTTTTGCCAATGATAATAATAATAATAATAATAATAATAATAATAATAAGATTTAAGAAGAATTACTAGAATAGACATCATGAAAGTAATGCAGAGGTATATTAAAACCCAGCAGAGAGCTGGATATTCATTACACATCTTTTATAACCCCTTCACATCTGACAGGTCATTACACTCTCCATCTCTGTTTCTCTTTACAACCTGATAAAGTCTGTTATATCTTATCATTTTTTGGCCCATCCTGGCATCACAATGATCTTTATATTCTTTATATTTTTTTTTATTATTTTTTTCTCCCCAAAAAAAAATCCGCGATGCACTGAATCCGTGATAGGTGAACTGCGAAATAGCGAGGAATTACTGCATATATATATATATATATATATATATATATATATATATATATATATATATATATATATATATATATATATATAATATATATATATATATATATATATATATATATATATATATATATATATATATATATATATATATACAGTGTCACCCCGGTTATTCGCGCTTTTTGGTTCGCGTTCTCACTCTATCGCGTTTTTTTTTTGGATAAATTATTATTTTATTTTATGGGTATACGCAAAAATATAAAAATATTGAAAAAATAATTTTCAGTATTTTCATTTTTTTATTGAAATTTACGTTGCCTGCTGTTATTTATAATGTAAAGGGTGTTTTTTTAACAGTGCAGGGAGGGTTTATACAGTTCGTAAACAAAAAAATAATTGTAAATGAGTATGTGTGTCACGTCATCATCACCTCATTCATCGTAATTTTATCTATCACTTTCATAAAAATTTACGTTGCTCGCTGTTATTTATAATGTAAAGGGTGTTTTTTTAACAGTGCAGGGAGGGTTTATACAGTAAACAAAAAAATAATTGTAAATGAGTATGTATGTCACGTCATTATCACCTCATTCACCGTAATTTTATCTATCACTTTCATAAATATTTACGTTGCTTGCTGTTATTTATAATGCAAAGGGTGTATTTTTAATAGAGCAGGGAGGGTTTATACAGTACGTAAGCGAAAAAATAATTGTAAATGAGTATGTATGTCACGTCATTATCACCTCATTCACCGTAATTTTATCTATCACTTTCATAAAAATTTACGTTGCTTGCTGTTATTTAAAATGTAAAGGGTGTTTTTTTAACAGTGCAGGGAGGGTTTATACAGTACGTAAACGAAAAATTAGTTGTAAATGAGTATGTATGTCACGTCATTATCACCTCATTCACCGTAATTTTATCTATCACTTTCATAAAAATTTACGTTGCTTGCTGTTATTTATAATGTAAAGGGTGTTTTTTTAACAGTGCAGGGAGGGTTTATACGGTACGTAAACGAAAAAATAATTGTAAATGAGTATGTATGTCACGTCATTATCACCTCATTCACCGTAATTTTATCTATCACTTTCATAAAAATTTACGTTGCTTCCTGTTATTTATAATGTAAAGGGTGTTTTTTTAACAGTGCAGGGAGGGTTTATACAGTACGTAAACGAAAAAATAATTGTAAATGAGTATGTATGTCACGTCATCATCACATTCTCGGTAAGTTTTCCTATCACTTTCATTAAAATTTACGTTGCTTGCTGTTATCTATAATGCTAAGGGTGTATTTTTTAACAGTGCAGGAAGGGTTTATACAGTACGTAAAAGAAAAAATAATTGTAAACGAGTATGTATGTCACGTCATTATCACCTCATTCACCATAATTTTATCTATCACTTTCATAAAAATTTACGTTGCTTGCTGTTATTTATAATGTAAAGGGTGTTTTTTTAACAGTGCGAGGGTTTATACAGTATGTAAACGAAAAATTAATTGTAAATGAGTATGTATGTCACGTCATTATCACCTCATTCACCGTAATTTTATCTATCACTTTCATAAAAATTTACATTGCTTGCTGTTATTTATAATGTAAAGGGTGTTTTTTTAACAGTGCTGGGATGGTTTATACAGTACGTAAACGAAAAAATAATTGTAAATGAGTATGTATGTCATGTCATTATCACCTCATTCACCGTAATTTTATCTATCACTTTCATAAAAATTTACGTTGCTTGCTGTTATTTATAATGTAAAGGGTGTTTTTTTAACAGTGCAGGGAGGGTTTATACAGTACGTAAACGAAAAAATAATTGTAAATGAGTATGTATGTCACGTCATCATCACATTCACAGTAAGTTTTCCTATCACTTTCATAAAAATTTACGTTGCTTCCTGTTATCTATAATGTTAAGGGTGTTTTTTTTAACAGTGCAGGGAGGGTTTATACAGTACGTAAACGAAAAAATAATTGTAAATGAGTATGTATGTCACGTCATTATCACCTCATTCACTGTAATTTTATCTATCACTTTCATAAAAATTTACGTTGCTTGCTGTTCTTTACAATGTAAAGGGTGTTTTTTTAAGAGTGCAGGGAGGGTTTACACAGTGTAAACGTAAATATATATTAAAATATCTATGTACATATAGGCGGATCCTACTTCACGGATTTCCTGGTTCGCGCTAGGTCCTGGAACCGAACTACCGCGATAAGTGAGGCAACACTGTATACAAATAAATAAATACATAAATAATAAAGAAGTACAATGATCCTTCGCTGGATCGCGTTTCTTGGCTCGCGCTTTCATTGTACCATGGTTTTTTTGGCACATTATTATTTTATTTTTGGGGGATATGCAAAAATATTAAAATATTGAAAAAATAAAAATTTTCAGTATTTTCATTTTTTTATTGAAAAAAATTTCATTATTTAATTGATAAAAAAAATTTATTTCCCAGCCTACGAATAATAAATCAGTAAAAAACATAAATTTAGATATATAACTCACAGTACAGGGTATTGCATCATGTTAAATAGTGTCCGATAGCGTACAATGTATTGGAGTCGCACCTAAGTGAGCTAGCATATACTGTATATTAAAATTTCCAGTAGTTTCATGATTTTATTGATAAAAAAACGAATTTCTTAGCCTAAGAATAATAAAACAGTAAAAAATAGTAAAAAACATAAATACTAACAGTACTGCATCACGTAAAATACGATACCAGTATCAGCGTTTCGGAAAACACAAAGGCTCTCACCTACGTGACCTAGTGAATATTAAAATTTTCATTATTTTATTGATAAAACAAGTATTTCCTAGCCTAAGAATAATAAAACAGTAAAAAATAGTAAAAAACATAAATACAGTATTAACAGTATTGTACCATGTAAAATACAATACCAGTATCACGTTTCGGAAAACGCAAAGGCTCTCACCTACGTGACCTAGTGAATATTAAAATTTTCATTAATTTATTGATAAAACAAGTATTTCCTGGCCTAAGAATAATAAAACAGTAAAAAATAATAAAAAACATAAATACTAACAGCATTGCACCATGTAACATACAATACCGCTATCAGCGTTTCGGAAAACGAAAAGGCTCTCACCTACGTGAGATAGTTCATGGAATGCTACTGGCTGAAAGGTCGGGAGACGACGAATCACAGAATTGTTTTTCTGTATGTTCTGTATCATGGGGTCTGATTGGCTTTTTCATTGCAGTTTGCTTTTCCCAACATTTTCCAATGTCTCGCCTCACTCATTCAGTCTAACTCACATGTGCACCGTTCACGTTGTGCTTATTAATACGTTTTCCTTGTGATTGTGTTTTCACGCGTAATTTAACCTTTGCAATGCCTCCCAAACATCCTTCTCCTTCTAAGGCTTCTAGTAGTCAGCCTAAGCGGCAAAGGAAGATGTTAACCATAGTAGATAAGGTGAAACTCTTAGATATGTTGAAAGAAGGAAAAAGGTTCACGGATGAAGGCCGCTATGTTGGCCTCAATGAATCTACTGTTCGCTACATCAAAAAGGACGAGGCAAAGATCAGGAAAACAGCGAGCATTTCTTTAGATAAATCAACGTAAATGTAAAAATAATTGTTAAATACCTATGTACATGAGTATGTCACGTCATCATCACCTCATTCACGGTAAGTTTTCATATCACTTTCATATAAATTTACGTTGCATGGTGTTATTTATAAAGTAAAGGGTGTTTTTTTAACAGTGCAGGGAGGGTTTATACAGTATGTAAACATAAAAATAATTGTAAAATACCTATGTATATGAGTATGTCACGTCATCATCACCTCATTCACGGTAAGTTTTCCTATCACTTTCATATAAATTTACGTTGCTTGCTGTTATTTATAAAGTAAAGGGTGTTTTTTTAACAGTGCAGGGAGGGTTTATACAGTACGTAAACATAAAAATAACTGTAAAATACCTATGTACATGAGTATGTCATGTAATTACCACTTTATTCACCGTAATTTTATCTATCACTTTCATATAAACTTACGTTGCATGCTGTTATTTATGAGGTAAAGGGTGGTTTGTTAACAGTACAGGGAGGGTTTATACAGTGTAAACGTAAAAATAAATTAAAATATCTATGTACATATAGGCTGATCCTACTTCGCAA
>JAXCGZ010006622.1:0-2500 GCA_037179515.1 Halocaridina rubra
TATATATCTTAAATACATTTACACAGACTAATGCTATTACTGATAAGAAAGCTTGGAGTAGTATGTGGTCCTGAGGATATTGTAAACATACACCAACTAGGTAAATATTCGAGGGAAGGAAAGCCGAGACCAACAAAAGTAACCTTTGAGAGAGGGGAAACATGTAGGGAAATATTGTTGAGAAAAAAAAGTCTAAAAGACCTTCAAGAATGCAAAGAAGTGTTCATTAGACGATACAGAACACAGGAAGAGATGGGAAAGATAAAAAACTTGTTGCAAGAGGCAAGAAGGTTAAATGATGAAAGAAATGAAGAAGAGAAGAAAAATTTTTGTTACAGAATACTTCCAGACAAAGGGGAGATAAAGAAGATAATGACAGAAGATCAGGGGATATGGCCTCATTAAGATTGTTATACACAAATGCTGATGGATTAGCTGGTAAGGCAGTAGAATTAAAAGATAGGATTCACAACAGTAAGGCAGATATAGTAGCAATTACAGAGACTAAGTTGAGTGAGGACATAAACAGTGTCACAGTTTTTCCTAAGGGCTTCAGAATACTAAGGGTTGAAAGATCTGAGAGGACTGGTGGAGGGATAGCACTGCTCATAAGTGAGAGGATTCAAGTTGAAGAAATAAACTTGGCTATAGAAAGTGAGTTCAGGGAATTTCTTGTTGCTCGCATAAATACTGGGTCAGAGAGCATTATAATAACTGTTGTATACAACCCACCAAGGAACCAAAATAGGCTTGAAATTTATGAGGAAAGTCATATAGGTACTATTGAAGTCATAAACTCAGTTGTTAACATGGCACGGGAAAAAAAATGTAGGATTTTGATTATGGGAGACTTTAATCATAAAGAGATAGATTGGATAAATCTTGACCCACACAGTGGTGAGGACTCATTCGGGGCAAGATTCCTAGATTGCGTACAAGGGAATTTCCTACACCAACATGTAATGGAACCAACAAGAGCCAAGGGTGGGGATGAGCCATCACTACTTGATCTAGTGTTCACAGATAATGTGTTGGATATTGAAAATATTGAGTATGAACCACCAACTGGAATGAGTGACCACTGTGTGTTGTTGATGGAGTATATCATTGAAGATATTCTTCCTGAGAGTAGAGGCACTGAGGACATGAGGAGGAACTATCCGAAAGATTACATCAAAATGAATGAGCTTTTTGCAGTTATTGACTGGAGAACCTTATTTTACAACAAATCTGTAAAAGAAATGTATGACATCTTTTGTGAGAAATATGGGAAGATAGTAGATTGCTGCATACCTGTCACCAAAGTAGGTGTAATTCATGCCAGAGAGAAATGGTTCGATAATGGGTGTAAAAGAGCTAAGGAGTGGAGAGACAAATGCTGGAAAAGGTATAGGAGGAGAAAAAACATAAATGCCTGGCAAACCTACAAAAGAGCAAGAAATGACTACCTAAGTAAAAGGAGAGAGGCAGAGAGAGATTATGAGAGGGACATCACCAGGAAGGCTAAAGAAAATCCCAAGCTTTTCCACAGCTTTATCAGAGGAAAACTGAAGGTAAAAGAACAGGTTTTAAGGCTAAAGAGAGTGGATGGAAGCATCACTGAGACGGACGAAGAGATCTGCAAAGAATTGAACAAGGAGTTTCAGTCAGTATTTACAGTAGAAAATACCCCACCCCCTCAGATTGCAGTGATAGAAGCTCAAGGGCCGGTATTAGAGAACATCAACCTTACAGCCACAGAGGTATGCAAAGCGCTGATGGATTTAGATGTTCATAAAGCTACAGGTCCTGATGACATATCCCCTCATGTGCTTAAAAAATGCGCAAACACAATATCAGTGGCACTAAGTATCATATTTAAGGAGTCACTGGAGTCGGGGGAGATTCCAAGATGCCGGAAACAAGCAAATGTGATACCTATCTTCAAAAAGGGAAGGAGGGATACGGCTCTGAACTATAGACCAGTTTCCTTGAACAGCATAGTTTGCAAAGTTATGGAGAAACAAAGGAAACATATCTCTCTTCACTTGGAATCCTTCAACTTTTTGTCAGTGAGACAACATGGCTTCAGAGAAGGTAGATCAACAGTAACAAACTTAATAGAATTTTATGATGAGGTAAGCCAAATCTTACAGGAAAGAGAGGGCTGGGCAGATTGCATATTCCTAGACTTCCAGAAAGCGTTTGACACTGTTCCACATGGGAGACTTATTAGGAAGCTGCACTCAATGGCTAGAATAGGTGGAAATGTTTTGGAATGGATAAAAACTTACTTAGAAGGAAGGGAACAGAGGGTTAGAGTAAGACACTCAGTGTCTGAATGGAGAAGAGTTAGTAGTGGAGTTCCACAGGGTTCAGTTTTAGGGCCACTTTTGTTCCTTGTATATGTAAATGACCTACCAGAGTCTGTAAATTCATTCATGAATATGTTTGCAGATGATGCAAAGATTGTGAAGAAAGTAAAAAACGAGAACAATGGTAGAGAACTTGAGGAGGATCT
>JAXCGZ010006622.1:15000-25000 GCA_037179515.1 Halocaridina rubra
CGAGGGGGTGGGGTCTGTATTTATGTTAGAAATTATCTAAGTGCATCAGAAATAACCACAGGTCTAGAAAAAACTGAAGAGCTCGAAGATTTACGGATCACTGTGCAGTATCAGAAACTTCCATCTTTCATTGTAGGGTGTGTTTACCGTCACCCTAAAGCACCTATCAGTTCATTCAGTCATCTGCTAGAAACATTCAGAAATATCTGTGTGCGCCATAAACCCATATACATACTTGGTGACTTTAATGAAGACTTGCTCTCAGCAGATATCAAAATGAAAAGGGTGATCAAAACTGTGAAGTTAACAAAAATAGCAACAGAAGCGACCCGCATAACCCCTAATTCTAGGACTCTAATTGACCTGATAATAGCAAGTAAAGTGGAAAGTATACCCTATTGGGACGTAGATCCCTGCCCAATTGCAGACCATGAGCTGAACATTGCTATGCTAAACATAAACAAGCCCAAATTAATCTTCTCTTCAAGACATTCCGGTGTCTAAAAAATTACTCCCCTGATATCTTTTGTGGAACATTAATCAACAACACAAATGCACTTAATAGAATTAAGAACACAGATAACGTCGATTTGCAGGTTGAGAGTCTAACAAAAGTCTTCCGTGAATGCTTAGATAGTTGTGCACCCATTGTAACTAGAAAAAATAACCCGCCCCTCAACCCCCTGGTTAAATAATGACATCTGAGAGGCATTGCAAATCAGAAATCAAATACAAAAAGAGCTAAAAATTAATAGATATGATATGACTCTCCGAGAACATTATAAAACAGAAAAGAAACGTGTCAGATCTATCATCAATGTAAGTAAAAGAGACTTTTACAAAAAACAATTTAATGACTCTAGACATGATACAGCAGCAACATGGAAAGCGATAAGAAGCATGATACCAAATGAAAAGAGTACCTCAGCAAGTTATGAAAATATTACGGAGTTGGAAGACAAAGCGGAAAACTTTAATAGCTATATTGTTAACGTTGGCAAAAATACATATGAGGAAACGCAAGAAAACAACTCAGTGAAGATGAGTAATTGCTTAAAGGACAATTCTTCCAATGTAAACACAAGAGTGTACTTCAAGATAAATCCTATCGATTGTACTACCCTAATTCTTACCATATAGAACCTAAGAAACTCTGGCTCTTATGGTCCAGATGGTATATCATTTCAGTTCATCAAAGATGCTCTACCTATGATTGTATCTTATATTCCAACTATTATGAACACTTCCATTGTTACTAAAAAGTTTCCTGACTCTTGGAAAAAATAACATGTAATACCTCTGCATAAAAACGGGGACAGAGATGATGTGACAAACTATCGTCCCATTTCCCTGCTACCCATTTTCTCTAAGATATTATAAAAAATATTTGCATGCCAACTTGTCATATTTAGTCAAATAGACTATTATTTATTTACCAACATGGTTTCAGACCGAAACTCTAGACGGAAACTGCACTGCTCAAAGTTACGAATAGAATCTATAATAATATAGATATGAAAAAAATATCTCTGCTTGTATTATTAGACTTATCAAAAGCCTTCGGCAGTGTAAACCATGGAATTCTTGTACGTAAGTGTACTAACATAATTATTGATCCAAGCTGGTTTAGAGAGTATCTATCTATTCGCAAACAGTCTATATACGTCTTAACAACATTATCTCTATGCCAAAAAATTTATCATTTGGTGTTCCGCAGGGATCAGTTCTTGGTCCTATCCTCTTCTCCATATACGTAAATGATCTATCTTCTTTCTTTTCTAACTATCTAGTCTTACAATATGCAGATGACACTCAACTACTCCTTAGTGGTGATATTAATAATCTCCCATAGCTAGCCTTAAGAGCAGAAAAAATACTGTCAAATATTAAAATCTATTTTCAAGAAATTGGGCTGTTAATTAACGAAAGTAAAACACAATGCATGTTTATTGTTTCAAGGTTCCATATAGCACAAATTCCAGAAAATACAACAATCAATTTTTGCGACAATATTATTACACCTAGCAAAACAGTAAAATACCTAGGAATTCACTTTGATAACTACATGTTGTTTGATTCCCACATAGATAAAGTATGCAAAAAGGTTACAGGAACATTAATGTACTTATCACGTATAAAAGACAATCTTGAGACTACCACTCGGATAACTGTTGTTGAATCTCTAGCCCTAAGTCACATTAATTACTGCACAACTGTTCGGGAGCTACTACTAAGACTCAGATAAACAGAATACAGAAGCATATTAATTTTGCAGCTCAAGTTGCCTTGGGAGGAATAAGAAAGTATGACCACATCACACCAGCTCTCAATAAACTTAAGTGGCTGCGGGAAGAAAACAAGGTCGCTTATGCTATTTATGTTTTTCTGAACAAAATTTTGGACCATCTTTATCCTAGTTGGCTATTTGATTTAAAAACAGTCAGGGATATAAGGGGAACCAACACAAGACAGATCAGTGAGCTCTTTATTCCGAGAACAAACACAGAAGCTGGTTCAAAGATGATCACTATTAAAGGGCCAACACTGTGGAACAATATTCCAGAGCATCTTAAAAATGCATCTTCCTTTACAGCTTTCCAAAGGAAAACTATATAGTTTTCTTTTGGACAAATAGTTGCTGTTCACACATAAACTATACTTGATGATTTAATGCAATTTCCCTTAACACTACCCTCTCTATATGTAAACTGATATCGACTTCTCTGTTCTCTAAGTTAAGAACTAATTATTCTCATTGAAAGGAAAACAAATATGGTAATAATGCCGATAATAGCGATACTGTATCTAGTGTTATTATTACTATATTATTAACATTTTGTTAATATGTTTATTACATCATTATTATATTCTATGAAAGCTACATTTAATTTAACTGTATGTATTACCCTCTTACTTATTAGTTCAATTACATTTCTATTTATAAGTTACTTTTATTTTTAGAAGAATAACTATTGTACAGAAATGGAAATAAATGTTTGTTTGTTTGCTTGTTAGTTGTTACTGTAGTCACTTTGGCTGAAGCAGTAGCGTCGGCGACTTTGAGGCGTCAGGTCGAGGGTTCGCGCCCCGTCACGGTCTGAGGTTAGCAAGGGCATGCACTCAGGGTAACAATTACATCTGCCTAAACAAGTCCTTCGCAAGCAGGCAACCATCCTAACCTTTGGTAGAAATGGGTATCCGTGACGTAAAACCGGAACGAACGATCTCTAGGTGTTACTGTTTAAACAGCATTATAAAGAGTGCAATGAAAGATCTGAATAAACAAACGGTAGTGACTTATTGTTATTTACCAGCATTTAATTTTTGGAAGCATCATTCTTCATTATTTTCTTTTATTTTTGTGTGTGGAAATGATGCCAACGATGCGTGTGTTCAGATCAAACAGAATTATTCTCCTTGCTTCAAGGAGCTGAGACTCAGCATCTGAATTACTTCTTACTATTAGGTTCTTCTTTTTTATATTATTGTGATAGAAAGCTGACACACAAGGTAAGACGCCATTTGATGTAAATATTTTAATTCAAATTTTACCCTAGTTTCCTGTACATTTATATCTGATGTAGAAGCACAACGAACAATGTTGAGAATTTTCTTGTCGTTTTCCTTGATTTTCTTTTTCAATTTGGAATCGTCAGTTATTATTTTTTTTTTTAGAAGATGAACAATTTCATATGCAAATAAATTGATATTTATCATATTGAAGATCTTAGGGTTACTTTCAGAAAAATAGCAACAGCAAGTAGTGACAGTAAGACTCTAACTTTGACTTCACACGAATTACTTGCTTCTGAGATCCATTATCACAGCTTCTGCTACAGACTTTATGCTATGCAGAAATATCATCAAAGTTCTGACAGGAATCACAATGTGGAATTGTATTATCTTGTGATAAAGAAAGAAGTATGCAAAGGGTTATTTTAGGCCATCAGAAGAATCATAAGAATGTTGCATTTGATCATACAGTTAAAAGATTATATAATGTCAAAAGTTATTAGTGAGCTAAAGACATTCACAAAGAAACATATCAGCAGAATTAGATACTGAATTTGCGAAAAATTCCAACAGTTATCAAGTTGAAACAGGCACGCTTCATGTTATGCAAGACAGAACATTTTCTCAGTATATGATTTTGCAAAGAATAAATTATAATCGATTGAAACAGGATAGTGATGCTGGTTCTGTAGACAAGGCAACAACCTCCTTTAGATCTGACATTAAGGACAGCTCAGCATACAGCAGAACAGAGTTAGCCACATGTACCAGCATCACTGAATTTTACTCGCTATGAAATCCCAAAGTTATTAATACGGTTTTCTTCTCTGACTGATGACCAATAGCCAGCAGAATTATCTCTCCAGGTACTGTGGCTGGTAGATTCCTTTGGCTAAGACCTGATGTGCGCGGAAGCACATGTCATGTTAGAAGAAGCTATGAAAGGCTTGTCAGGAGATGTGGAACTATTGCTGGCACTGATTTGGCTAGGCCATAGAATTTCCTATTACAAGATAGAAGAGAATGAGATTGATATGTGTCTCCTGAAGTCGACTAATACGGACATCTCAGACGCCTATCTTACTGAAAATATATATCCCTACATCTTTACTACAATAAACTGGGACAACATAGATATCTTAAAACAAACTTTAAGCGGACCTAGAACCAACCAGACACAAACATTTACATCCATTTTGCAATGGCAATTCTTTTATAAAACTAATTGTACACTTATAAGTAGACAAGTAATTGAACAAAGAAGTGAAAATAAATATAGCATTCCCAAAAAATTAAGATTACCTTGAATTAACAGATATGCATAAAAATTACAATAACATTAATCACACTGTAATAAAAATGTTAACAATTTAATGTTAGTAATAAAGTAGTAATAATAATACTCGATACAGGATCGTTATTATCGGTATCATCACCATATTTATATTCCTTACAATAAGAATAATTAGTTCTTAACGTAGAAATCAAAGAAGGCGACATCTATACACATATAGAATGGATTGTGTTAAGGGAAATTGCATTAAATCATTAAGTTTGATTAGTGAGTGAGCAGTAACTACTTGTCTAAAAGAGAACTATAGTTTGCCTTTGAAAGCTGTGGAGGAAAATGAATCTTTAAGATGTTCTGGAATATTGTTCCAGAGTGTTGACCTTTTAATAGTGATCATATTTGAACCTGCTTCTGTGTTTGTTCTCGGAATAAAGAGCTCACTACTCTGTCTTGTACTGGTTCCCTTATATTCCTGACTGTTTTGAAATTAAATAACCAGCTAGGATAATGATGGTTAAGAATTTTGTATACAAAAACGTAAATAGCATAGTCGATCTTGTTTTCTGCCTGCAGCCACCCAAGTTTTTTGAGAGCTGGTGTGATGTGATCATATTTTCTTATTCCTCCCAGGGCAACTCGGGCTGCAAAATTAATAAGCTTCTGTATTCTTTTTATCTGAGTCATATTGGTAGCTCCCCATACAGTTGTGCAATAATTAATGTGACTAAGGGCTAGAGATATAACAACCGTTATTCGAGTGGTAGTTTCAAATTTGTCTTTTATACGTGATAAATACATTAGTGTTCCTGTAACCTTTTAGCATACTTTATCTATATGGGAATCAAACAACTTGTAGTTATCAAAGCGAATTCTTAGATTTTGTACTGTTTTGCTAGGAGTAATGGTATTGCCGCAAAAATTGATTATTGTGTTTCTGGAATATGTGCTATAAGATACCTTGAACCAATAAACACGCGTTGTGTTTTATTTTCGTTAAATAGCAGCCCAATTTCTTGAAAATAGATTTTAATTTTTAACAGAGTGTTTTCGGCATTTAAGGTTTGCTCTTGGAGATTATCAATATCACCACTAAGGAGTGGTTGAGTGCCAGCTGCATATTGTACAACTAGACAATAAGAAATGAAAAAACATAGATCATTTACGTAAATGGAGAATAGGATAGGACCAAAGACTGATCCCTGTGGAATACCAAATGATAGATTTTTTGGCGTAGAGCTAATGCTGTTAAGAAGAATAGACTGTCTGTGATTAGATAGATACACTCTAAACCTGGTCGAGTCAATATTTTTTATTAGTGCATTTATTAATAAGAATTTCACTGTCTAATGCTTTTGATAAGTCTAATAATAAAAGCAGAGAGATTTTTTTCTTATCTATATTATTGTAAATTCTAATAGTAACTTTGTGCAGTGCAGTTTCCGTCTAGAGTTTCGTTCTGAAACCATGATGGTTAATAGCTAATAGTCTGTTTGTCTCTAGATATGACATTATTAGCATGCAACAATTTGTTCTATTATTTTAGAGAAAAGGGATAGCAGGGTAATGGGACGACAGTTTGTCACATCTTCTCTGTCCACCTTTTTATGCAGAGGTGTAACATGTGATTTTCCAAAGAGTCAGGAAGCCTTTTAGTAACAATGGAAGTGTTTATAATAGCTAGACTATAAGATACAATCATTGGTAGAGCATCTTTGATGAATTGAAATGGTATACCATCTTGACCATAGGCGCCTGAGTTTCTTAGCCTTTTTATGATAAGAATTAGGGTAGCAATCGACAGGAATGATCTTGAAGTAAGCTCTGATGTTTACATTGGAAGTATTGTCATTTAAGTAATTACTGATGTCCACTGAGTTGATGTTTTCTGGCATTTTCTTATATGTATTTTCCCCAATGGTAGCAAAATAATTATTAAAGATTTCTGATTTGTCTTTCAACTCACTATATTTTCATAACTTTCTGAGGAAATCGTTCCAATTGGTATCATGCTTCTTATCACTTTCCATGTTTCCTCTGTATCGTGTCTAGAGTCATTAAATTGTATTTTGTAAAAGTTATTTTAACTTATATCAATGAGGGATCTGACATGTTTCTTTTGTTCTTTATAACGTTCATGGAGTCATATCATATTTATTCATTTTTAGCTCTCTTTGTATTGGATTTCTGATATGCATTCCCTCTTTGATGTCTTTAGTTAGCCAGGGGGGCAAAGGGGTAGGTTATTTTTCTTGTTACAATGGGTGCACAACTATCTAGGCATTCATGTAAGACTTTTGTTACAATTTCAATTTGCAAATCGATGTTCTCTGCATTTATTAAACCATTAAGTGCATTTTTGTTGTTGATTAATGCTTCACAAAAGATATCAGGGGAGTCATTTTTTAGGCACCGGAATGCCTTAAAGAAAGACTTCCTTTTGGGCTTGTTTATGTTTAGCATAGCGATGTTGAGCTCGTGTTCTGCAATTGGGCAGGGAACTACGTCCCAATAGGGTATACTTTCCCCTTTATATGTTTTTATCAGATTTATCAGAGTCCTAGAATTAGGGGTCATACGAGTAGGTTTTGTCACTATTTGTGTTAACTTCACAGTGTTGATCACCCTTTTCAGCTTGTTATCTGCTGAGAGCAAGTCATCAGTCATCATGTGAGTGGAATCAAAATCCAGCCAACAGCATATGAGCCACATTTGTGTTATCCTCCTGCACCCTCCCATATTAAATGCAAACATAAAAGTGTCTTCACTAAAGACTTGCATTTGCCTACTGACAACAGTGGTGACAGAGTTTGTACAGGTCTCAAACAAAAGCAACAGAATTATTACACTGAGGTACAGGGGGATGCAGCATAAAACCTGATTTGGATGGTATTGCAAGGTAATGCAAATAGTTTTGAATATGGTCAAAGATAATTAAGTTTGAACAGGTTTTAGCATCATGGTACGCAAAAAGCACAGAGATACAAAGTTAAACAATCAGTGCCCTTGCTACAAAATTGGCAACTGTCTTATAGAATCTTAATAGAAGCAAGGAAATGATGAAAAACTCAGAAGTAGTTCACTTAAATTAGTTTCTGCTTGCAAAGATAGCAGAATGTCTTAAGAAAAATACTCGATAATTTGAAGGCATAATATTCATAATGGCTCATTTTGAAGAGCTTTCAACCTCTTGAGCATAAATGGATTTCAATGAAAAGATGCTGGCTTAAGGGACTTGTGCATCGAGTCAGGTGTCAAAGAGGTAAGTTCAGTTAATGCAGCAAAGGAAGGACGCCATTGCAATAGCGCATTTATAATAAAATTAATATGTGTGCCAAGCTTTAATGCAACTTGCTTGCAGAGGCTTCCAGACATGGATGAAAGAGATGCATCCCCAAAAAAACAAGATTGTTCAAGACACATTGGAAGATGTTTCAAAAGGAAGCAGGAACATCTAAAGAGCGAATTTACAGAACACTCTGACAAGTCAAACATTTGTAGACTTGTGAAGCAGTTCAGTTTATATCTGGAACGTTCATGCCATAATAATGGTAGACAGAGATAAGTGGAAGCTTGTTGAAAGCGGTGAAGAGTTTTTACATGAATAGTAGAGCGTACGTGAGAGTTGGGAATGTATGAGTGATTGGTTTGAGGTGAATGTAGGGTTAAGTCAAGATTGTCTTATGTCGCCATGCTTCCTTAATGTGTATATATGGATGGAGTGGTAAAGGAAGTAAATGAAAGAGTATTTGCCAGAGGCTTGGAACTAGTGGATGAGGATGGCAGGTTGTGGAAATTGAATCAGTTGCTACTTGCAGTTGATACTGTACTGGTGGCTGATACTGAGAATGAACTGAATTATTTGCTGACTGAGTTTATTAGTGTGTGTGAAAGAGGGAAACTGCGGGTGAATATTGGTAAAAGTAAAGTCATGAGATGCAAGAGGAGTGTTAATATTGACAGATTGAATGTAAGAGTGAATGGGGAGTTACTTGAAGAAGTTGAGAGTTTTAAGTATCTGGGGTGCATGTATCAAGGAGTGGACGAAAGATGTAGAGGTAAATCACAGAGTGAAGGAAGCAAGTAAATGTCTATGTGGGTTGAAAAGTGTAATGCGAACTAGATATTTGGGAATGAATGCAAAGAGAAGGATATATGAAGGTGTGATTGTGCCGACAGCATTGTATAGAGCAAAGACTTGGAATGCAAGAGAGGATGAGAGGAGCGAGTTGAATGTAATAGAGATGAGGTGTTTGAGAGGTATGATTGGTGTGTCTAGAATAGATAGAGTATGAAATGAGGATGTCAGGCAGAGAACGGATGTTAGAATGATGCTGTCAGATAGGTTAGATCAGAGAGTCTTGAGTTGGTTAGGACACATGGAAAGGATGAGTGGCAAACGAATAGTGAAAAGAATGTGGAGCGCAGAAGTGACTGGAGTTAGGTCAAGAGGGAGACCTAGAATGAGATGGATGGATGTCTTGAAAATAGCACTGAATGCATGTAGATTGTCAGTGGAACAGGGAAGAGTGCGTGCAAGAGATATGAATGAGTGGAGGAAGATTGTGCATTTATGATGACCCAAGGGATTACTCGAACCTCCTAGCTCAGTGAACTGTGATGGACGGGTGTGAGGGGAGTTGCCATGTGATGAAGCGGTTGGGGTAAACCAGCTGCGGCTGTCAGTCCTCATTGTAGAATATCCTTGCCCACCTACCTTGTGGGTACCCAAGCAGGGTGGAAGGGGGGGAGACGTGACAACCCTTTATCCCCAATGGGTTGAGAGGAATGGTTGAGGTGTGCAGATCGTGGTGAATGCGCATTTCTTGGCTCAGCCACCCCCCTTACAAGGAGGAATGAGGCATGTGATTACCTAATTGTGACTACCTAATTGTGTTTACGGGAAAGAGCCCAAAGCTCGTATCTTCCCGTCTCCTGATCGGTTCCATTTTATACTTAGTGATACTTATCATACCTGTCCTTAAAACTATGGATTGAGGTAGCATTAACTACCTCCTCGCTTAGCGAATTCCAATTATCAACTACTCTTACACTGAAAAAGTATTTCCTTACATCCTGCAAAGAAGTTTTCTTACGAAGCTTCAAACTATGACCTCTAGTTCTAGAGCCAGCCATATCAAAATATCGATCCCTATCCACTCTATCATAACCATTAAGGAATTTAAAGACTGTCACCAT
>JAXCGZ010006623.1:0-27500 GCA_037179515.1 Halocaridina rubra
GTTATTAATAGTTAGGAACATTGTTTACAATATTCTTATAACATACAAGCTAGAGAAATTATAAAGTCAGAGATTGAAACAAGGATTTTCATACTTATATACCTTGGAGGAAATGGTAATTCTTTATGCCAAACTTAAGGAAATTTAAGTGACTGTACTGGCAACACTGATTCACAAGTTCACAGTATCTTTGAACATCACAACATCAGTTAGTGTTTGAGCCTAAGTTTGGGAGGTTGTCGAAATTTTTTTCTCTCGATATCACAGTTTCATTGACTATTTTGTGAATATGTTAAGGTTTAATAAACTAATTTCTTTATCAATTACTTTTATATAAAAGACCGTGAAAAAACAGCCTGTATTGTGAAGCCAAAGTTTTTTTTCTTCTCTTTAACATAACTTAAAAGTAAGATTGTATTAGAGGACATTTTATTTTTTTTTAATTTGTGACTGTTAATTTCGTTTATTTTCAATGTGTTATTTGAGACGGTTTTAAAAAACGATTCTTGAATATGAAGTGAGAGCGTTTTCACTATTATTATTATTATTATTATTATTATTATTATTATTGACACTTTTAATTAACAGTAAATAAAATAAGACATAGTGTTTGTATTATTATAATTATTATTTATGTATACTTTTTATTTGCAGATATATGAATAGGCCAAAGTATTATAATTATTATAATTATTATTATTAGCAGTAGTAGTAATATAATTATTATTATTATTATTAGTATAAACAACGAGAGAAAATTCTAAATCTTACAGCTGTTACTTAGAAACACTCTCTTCATTAATCATGGAAATACTTAATATTTATAAGGATGTTAATTCCATTTTTTTTTTCTTCTTTTTAAGATAGTTGTTTTTGTATCTCTTGCAAAATATATGCATATGTTTGTTCTTTTTGTATTCTTTTGTTATTTTTTCAAGCTTATTATATATATATATATATATATATATATATATATATATATATATATATATATATATATATATATATATATATATATATATATATATATAACGTATATGTTTTGTAAACGTTGTTCTAGTTTGTGTGTGTGTGTATATAATGAAGAGTGTTGGTGTTAGAAAGGACATTCGGCAGTAAATCTTTGAGGCAAATGAATGACAGCATCCCCGTGTAAACAGATTGAATTTCTTTTTAATATATATATATATATATATATATATATATATATATATATATATATATATATATATATATATATATTAGTTTTTTTTTCAATAAAGTTGTGACGTAACGGATAAATGTGTAATAAGAGGCTGGAAAAAGAGAAATAGCGAATGACCGTAATAAAAGCTCGTAAGGACCTCTTCACACTTCCCCATGATTTTAAATTCGGGAGAAACAAGTGATCAGGTAAGTCAAAATTATTCCCCATAAAGTTTACTGAATTTTAAGCTTGGTTTTTAAGTGACCAGTATAACATAGCACCTCAATAATAATTACATACATGCATCCATCCATGCATACATACATAAGTATCCATCACGGAAACTTGAAAAACGTGACACAAAAATGGAGAGGTCAGTACCTCCTTTGATTTATTTTTCTTGCGTTGATGACCTCTTCACACACACACACACACACACACACACACACACACACACACACACACACATATATATATATAGCTAGATAGATAACCGGCACATCCTTGTATGTAAGAATTTAATTTTGAAAAGTGATTTTTATAAGTTAAGAAACAAAATCCAGTTTAACCTAACCTGCTCTAACCTAACCTGATATTCATTCTTAACTTTTGTCAATGTTAGGCTCGGTTAGGTTAGAGTAGGGTTGGAAATTCTACAATGCAAAAGTATCCTTAGGTATAATCTGTATTAAGTTTTACTTAGCCTTACGTAACAGTTTTACCCAGTTGAAAACGTTGATTATCACCCTCGTAATCTCGGCACCATTCCAGAATGCTAAGAGGAAAATAAATGTTGAGAATTGGCAATCGCTCCGTTCCAATTGTTTGATTCATTTATTGCGCCCTTCAGTGTCAGTCAAGTACAAATATCAAGAAATACTTAAACAGATTATGAAACAAAAGAATAAAGTCTTTGCAAATCTTGCCACAGACACGTACATGAAACTGACGGCATTATTTGCATCCTGCTGCATACAAAATATGTATACAGTAGGATGCATGTAGTACCGTCAGTTACATCCTATCTTACTATTTACATTTCGGTTAATAAAAAAAATGAAAACTTCCTACATAAAGTTAGCGCTCACTACAGCGTTAGACAAATAAAAAACTAAACAATAAACTGAAACAAAACCTCTGCAAATCGTGGCAAGCAGCAGACAACTTACTTTCTCAGAAACTGTAAGGGGGGAGGGGAGGACCCGCAAGCCAAGATGAAAACCATTTCGCTTTTATTACTGTTGAAGCGTTTCCGTAGTTTCTGTGGCAAAATGGTAGCGTCCGCGACTCTGGGACGGCATGTCGAGGGTTCGCGCCCCGTCACGGACTGAGGTTAGTAAGGGCATACACTCCGGGTAACGATTACATCTACCAAAACAACTTCGCAAGAAGGCAACCGTCCTAGCCCTTAGTAGAAAAGGGAGTTTGTGACGTAAATCCAAATCATATACTGTTGAAGCCTTTCCGGTCCTTTCAGTGTGATTTGGCGACAGTTACGAGACTAATTATTATTATCATCGTTATTATTATAATTATTATTATTATTTTTTAATGATTGTGGCACTAGGACGGGCATTAAAAAAAAAATAAAAATAAAACTGCCCTCATCGGGCCTGGGCACGAAGAATACAAAGTGAATAGAAATAGAGATGGCAAGTGTTGTGATTTGTCAGATGTGTTGGGATAGGAAGAGAGGTGTAACGAATATCCAAGAATATTGGTGTTGATGTAGACAGAAACAGAACCGTAACCAAAGGAAGAGTAAGCATCGAACTGTCCCCAACAGTCCTACCTAAAGTCAAAAAGCCTTCAGCTGTAGTATCACTACGGGCGGATGGTGCCTTGGCCCAATCTACTACATGACATGCTCACAGAACTTTCACTGAACATATGAAAATATATTTGACTGTTATGTGACATTTTATGCTCCGAAAAATATCAGGAGCTGTCATTAACATATCAGTTTTTTTCTATAATCAGTTCTTTAGCGATCTGCCATATTATTATTATTATTATTATTATTATAATATCATCATCACAAAAACATTTATCAAACTTATGTAATATACTTATTATTATTATTATTATTATTATTATTATTAACTACATTGTAACCGTTATTAATCTTATATGACATAGAATTGTTATAGACCATAATTGGTAATGAATTTTCCTAATTATTCAATCCGTTTACATAAATGTATACATATATTGTACGTGGATAGCTAACTGACTAAGGGTCGCTTATATTTAACACATTGCTTCTGCAAGTACGTTAATTTTCCAAGCATTCTCCTCTTTCGTATACTGACTGCAGAAATTGTGTTTGTGTTTATATAATCCATATATTGTAATGAATATATCCAAAAATTTAATAGTTTGCCTGTTTCAGATTAACACCGGGGGGAATATTATTATTATTATTATTATTATTATTATTATTATTATTATTATTATTGTTCTTGTTTTAGGTATTTCTTATATTAGGAGTGGTTTCAATTTTAATCTCTCTCTCTCTCTCTCTCTCTCTCTCTCTCTCTCTCTCTCTCTCTCTCTCTCTCTCTCTCTCTCTCTCTCTCTCTCTCTCTCTCTCTCTCTTCATTCGAGGATCGACTGTTATATATTCCCGTGGGAATCTGTCTGTCTTGTCTGTTACCTGTGATGTTACGACAGACAAACCATAACTAACGATGCGGTGAGTTGGTCTTCTTTGCTGCTTCTCGTAACAATGATGATGATGTTGCGGTTTATTACCCAACCGGAGAGAGAGAGAGAGAGAGAGAGAATTAAAATTGCCTCACAGATAAAGACCCGATTTCTTAAACAGTGCAAACTTAGGATACCATATTGTTAGTTAGCTAGACACAAATGGATTTCATAAACGCATCTGACGCGGTTCTATGTATGGCTAGGATCCCGTACGGGATCCTAGCCATACAAAGAACCGCGTCAGATGCGTTTATGAACTCCATTTGTGTCTAGCTAACTAACAATATGGTATCCTAGGTTTACACTATTTAAGAAATCTATCCAGTCTCCTTTGCCAACTGTCAAAATACGTCAGAGAGAGAGTAAGAGAGTGTGCTGAAGGTTTTCCTTCTCATTTATTACAGAAGGATTACCTCGATAAGTCTCTCCTTGAATTCGTTGAATCTTTAATCTCATGTTGGTTGCGTGGCGCCATTCGGTGACATGAAGTTTTGCACACTAATACGGGATTTTTGAGCAGAGATAAACAGATAAGAGGGAACACACGCACATTAGCACACACACATTAGGACCTATTCTTCTCTCTCTCTCTCTCTCTCTCTCTCTCTCTCTCTCTCTCTCTCTCTCTCTCTCTCTCTCTCTCTCTCTCTCTCTCTCTCTCTCCTCTCTTTACCCTCAATATTTCAGTTGACACCGTTTGTCACCTTGACTGAGTGTGGTTTATAATGAATGTATATGAAAATTTGTGATATTCAATGCAATGTTTCTTTTGGTAATGTGATGACTTATTTTTAGGACACGAAGGACATAGTCATCATTTAGTTAATATTTCTGAGACAATTTAAATTTAATTTACGATTTAAAAGTTTGAGAATAGCTGAAGTATAGAGGCATAGTGAAAATGTCCATGTTATTTCTTAGTTCTAATGGCAATTGCTCGTTGATTACAGTCGTTCAAAAATGTTACGTGTCTATGGCAACATATATATATATATATATATATATATATATATATATATATATATATATATATATATATATATATATATATATATAGTCTCTCATGTGTAATAATATAGAAATGTATGCACGTCTCTAAGAATGCTAACAATTTGGCAGTATACAATGCCGGTATGTGTATCCTTCAAATGGGTTATTAAATTAATTTTAATTTTAAAGTACTTTCTATTTTCCTTTGCTGTCGTAAAAGGCAACTAAATGGAACTGAGCGAGGGGACTGAGATTCCCCTCCTCTCTTTTATTTCCCTCAATGAATCAAGATATTTTGCTTTGACTCAGCTACCCCACCCCTTATAAGGATGCATATGGCCTCTTGTATATAGATATAGATCCTTTTGACTCACCGGATTGAACTAATGCTACCGATTAGCTTAACTATCTTTGCAAAGTTAGGCTATATCCGTGGATGGCATTGGAATTAAACTTAGGCTATCCTTTGGCTCTAGGTTTTATATTGACTATTTGTTGACTATCCATCTCCATTTTTCTACTGTTTTAACTATCATCGAATTAAGATTAGGCTACCCTTTGATTGGCATCAGATTAAGCATACGTTAACCTTGCATAATACGTATCTGTTACTAGTGGTTCCCAACCTTTTCTTGGCCATGCCCCACCTTAGCATCTCTAAAATCCTGATCCTCCTGTGACATTTAATTCTTATTCAAAAAATGATCTATTCACATGGAGGGAGCCTTAAATGGCAACCATTAATTTGGTCTAAACAAAGGCTTCCAAAGAACATAGCATCCATTAACAGAGTAAGATTAAAGAAAGAAAAGACTCTTGAAGTACTGAGAAAGAAATCCCTTAAGAAATCGTTAAAAAAAATGAAATAATATGAAGTGATTTGAAAAAAAATATGAAAAATTAAATGATTTGAATGAAAGCTTCTTCTATAATACTTTGATCATTTTAATTGCTACACTCACAGACTCATTGAAAAAAAAATCTCTTGATAAAACATTCTCGAAATGTCCCCTTTAAAAATAAAATTGGCCCTGTGGGGGCGTTCGCCCCACATTGGGAACCACGGGTCTATCATTGATTATCATTGGGTTAAGCTTAGGCTGTTTGACTTTAATTGGAATGACCTATGTTTACCCCTTTATTGTGATCATCGGCTTAAATTCAGACCATATATCGTGAAAGGCATTAACCCAGTCGTAGACTACCCTTTGATAAGTATTGGTCCAAGCTTAGGCTATCCGATGACTAGCAGTGATTTGATCTAGGCTATCCTTTGAAAGCATCCACACAAGCGTAGGCTATCCTTTGATTATCGTCGGAATAAGCCAAGCTATCCATGACCAATAATCGATTATGGTGGGGCTATCCATTTTTAAGTAACGGATGAACCTTAAGTCTACCCATTATATAGAATTGACTGATGTTTAGTGCTTTGACTAACATCTGTTTAAAAAAGTTATTCATGACTAGCTTAAGGTTGGGCTTAGAGCTCGTTGCGATACTACAGTTGGAGGGTCTTTTAGACTAATATAAGACTGTCCAGGACAGTTCGATGTTAAGTCTTCCTTCATTTACGGTTCTCTTTCTATGCCCACATGAACACCAAATATTCTTGGATATTCGTTACACATCTCTCATTATCCCTTCACGTCTGACAAGTCACAGTACTCCCATCTCTTTTTCTCTTTATGTTTTCTTCGTGCCCAGGTTCGATGAGGGTATATTTGTTTTTATTTTTTTTTTTGGCCTATCCCGGTGTCACAATCATAAAAAAAAAAAAAAAAAAAAGACTTGCTTCAAATTGAGATTAGGCTATCTTTTTACTACCACTCGAGTCTATCCATTGACTAGCATCGACTTGAAGACCATACTTTGACGAGCAGCTTAGGCTATCCTAGCATTGGCGGTCTAGGGTATCTCGCGATTCACATCGTATTACGCATAAGCTAACCTTTGAATACCAATGGCTAAAGATTTAGACCATGACAACATCGGCTTAAGCTTAAGACTTATATCCATTGACTGCATCGGCTTTTGATGAAATGATGAACTTTCTGTCATGACTCATGAAAGGCAAAGCTCATTTCGCAATCATCTGAGCTCTTTGATGAGATACTGCTGAAAAATTCATGGATACAAAGTTACCAAATATAATAAATAAATTTATAAATACATTATTATAAAAGCCAAAACCGAACCTGTATTTTTGAGTCATTATATTCTCTCTCTCTCTCTCTCTCTCTCTCTCTCTCTCTCTCTCTCTCTCTCTCTCTCTCTCTCTCTCTCTCTCTCTCTCTCTCTCTCACCTATTATATTGTAGTTAAAACCTTCTCTCTCTCTCTCTCTCTCTCTCTCTCTCTCTCTCTCTCTCTCTCTCTCTTCTTTTGTCTGTAATGCTTTTGATGGCTTGTTTATAAGTATTTATAAATATCTACGTATACCTGGGGGAGGTCATGTATATTGCATGATTCGAGGGTCGGGTGGGTGGAGGGAGCGGGAAGAATATATAAACGTTTTTATTTAGTGTGAATGTGTGTTTATGCAATCAGAGATCAAATGCCTGGCACTCTGGTATTTCACAAACACTCACGCTTTTTATATGCCTCATTTTCACATTGCCGGAAATAACACGTTCATGCAAATGTGAATTATTGTAATTATAAGTATTATTATTATTAGTGGTAGTAGTAGAAGTAGTAGTAGTAGTAGTAGTACTAATAATAATAATAATAATAATAATAATAATAATAATAATAATAATAGTAGTAATAGTAATGGTAGTGTGAGCTGTAGTCAAGTGTGCTTATTTAGTACACTGAGTAGATAGGAGTAGGCATATAACAGACTTCCTTAAGCACCGATAATAATAATAATAATGATATTAATAATGATAATAATAATAATAATAATATTATTATTATTATTATTATTATTATTATTATTATTATTATTCAGATAATTTATATTCTGCAGTAGTTAGGTGCTAGGTAGTGACAGGAGCCAATATTATTATTATTTTATTATTATTATTATTATTATTATTATTATTATTATTATTATTATTATTATTATTATTACTCCATGTTGTTATGCACCATCTTGCGCTCGCAAACCTGGCATTGTGGTCCACGGGAGCAACAACGGAAGATAATAGCAAGTATGTTGATGCAGTTGAGCAGCTTTGGTTTATTTGCCTAGACGAGAGAGAGAGAGAGAGAGAGAGAGAGAGAGAGAGAGAGAGAGAATATGCAGTATGTATATCTGCCAAGATGCACTTGATTGGGTTGTAGACATTCTCTCTCTCTCTCTCTCTCCTCTCTCTCTCTCTCTCTCTCTCTCTCTCTCTCTCTCTCTCTCTCTCTCTCTCTCTCTCTCTCTCTCTCTCATACAGATTTGACATTTGGCAGAGGTCTTTTGTTCTAACGGGAAAGTCAGTCTCTCTCTCTCTCTCTCTCTCTCTCTCTCTCTCTCTCTCTCTCTCTCTCTCTCTCTCTCTCTCTCTCTCCTGATTAATTATAGGGGAAATGTGGCCCGCTTTTTATTCCTTAGCAAAACCAAAGGATTCCTCCTTTACGTAATGGTGTTTTTTCTCGCCTTTTCTTTATTTATTACATTTATGCTTGCCTCCTCTTTCTCTTTTTTTGTTTATTTTTTCTCTCTTTTTTTCCTTAGTATTGAACTGTTTTAGAAATTTTGGTATATTCCCTTTTTACTGCATTTTATTTTTATGTTTCTTTATTGCTTATTCGTTATTATTTTGTCTTCAGTTGTCATCTTTCTTGTATTTCCTTTTTTTTTTATTTTACCGTTTCTCCTTTTTCTCTTTTGCTCTTTTCTTCAGTATTCTGTTTCTGATTTAATTTTTAATTTTCATATTTTGTTATTTCTGTTTTCTTGCATTTTTCATCTTTTTTTTTCTTTTTCTTTTTTTTCATTTTATTTCCGTTGACTTAGATATCTGTTATTAAGTATATTGTATTAATTTATTTAGGCATAATTTACTTGTTTATGCGGTTAATTATTTATCTGTCAGTCTGTTTATTGTTTTATTTATATATTTATTTTATTTATTTATGTATTCATTATTATTTACTTATATATCTTAATGGATTTGTTACTATAGTAATGTATCTATTGATCTATGCATACCTAAATGTACGTATTTATTTTTTATTTACTCACCATATATGTGTATTTATTTTTTTTATTTGTCATGCGTGTTAATTTTTCTCCCCTTAAATAGTGTTATGTGTTGAGGCATTTTATTTACCATGATTAATAAAATATAATTAATTCGTAGTCTCCGTGGCAAAATAGTAGCGTCCGCTACTCTATTTCGGCAGATCGAGGGTTCGCGCCCCGTCACGGACTGACGTTAGTAAGGGCATACACTCAGGGTAACGATTACATTTGCCAAAACAAGTCCTTCGCAAGAAGGCAACCGTCTTAGCCCTTAGTAGAAAAGGGAGTTCGTGACGTAAAACCGAATCAATAAAATATGATTAATTCCTTTATTTATAAAAATTGATAATGTATAATTAATTAATATATTTACTACTATTTATCAATCGGTGGCTCTTATTTGACATGCCAGTGTGGCACCTACCTGTTTATCTCTCTTTATCTCTAGAGATTGACAACTGGATGTGGAGTTCGAATTCACCCCCCCCCCCTCTCACCTTCCCAGGCAGGGCCTTCCCTTCCTCTCTTATCTTTCTCTGAGTTATCTCTAAATTTTGATATAAATTTTCTTTCCTTAAATGATAAATCTGCGTTTCTTAACCTTTTTCATCTTGAAGCACCCCTTGCATTAAGGCCCGATATCTTAAACAGTGTAAACCTAGCATACCATATTGTTAGTTAGCTAGACACACACGAATGGATTTTATAAACGCATTTGACGCGGTTCTGTGTGTGGCTAGGATCCCGTACGGGATCCTAGCCATACACAGAACAGCGTCAGATGCGTTTATGAAATCCATTCGTGTGTGTCTAGCTAACTAACAATATGGTATGCTAGGTTTACACTGTTTAAGAAATCGGGTCTTAGCCTTAGAAAATTCAACATACCCTTACATATAATTTTTAAGTGCCATTATTTTTATGCCTTCTCAGCACCACTCATTCAGCTCCTTCTCTCGGAGGTATTTCTGAATTTTGAGATAATATTTGTCTCCTGCAGTGACTGATCAGAGTTTCTTAATCTTTCTCGGCTTCTGGGCCCTCTCTCTCTCTCTCTCTCTCTCTCTTTTTTTTTACATCCCAGGAACCTTTTATGTTAAGGGGGGTTTACACGGTCAAACGGTTCGTCGAACGCGGTTCGACAGACAAGTGTTTGAAGTGATGTTCGAACGTGTGAATGGGGTATTTGGTTGTCGAACACGTTCGACAACCAAATACCCCGTTCACACGTTCGAACATCACTTCAAACACTTGTCTGTCGAACTGCGTTCGACGAACCGTTTGACCGTGTAAACCGCCCTTTACAGATAGTGTTGTGCCTTTTCTAGCAACCCTATATATCCTTTGCTCCCAAAGTTAAGAAACGCTGCGATAGATTATGGCAGATGAGTATTAAGTAAATATGTACAGATATTACAGTGCTATTTCCTGGCGCCTCATCTCAAGAAACGGTGCCATAGACTCTCTAACAGGATATTACAAGGTGCCATAGGTTTTAACAGGATATTATGAAGTATCTGTGTACAGGTATTGTTGTACATTTTCTAGCATCGCCACGGGTCCTTGCACCCTCGCTTAAGAAACGGTGCCTTAGATTATAATAAGGCTTTATGGGGTGTATTGGGGTGGGGTAGAATGGTTCGATGTGGTTTGTGGACCCCACCCGTCTAAAAATTGCGATTGAATTTGAATTAAGTTATACTTTACAATGTGTCAAAAAAAACATCGTCTCTGTGAATATATATATATATATATATATATATATATATATATATATATATATATATATATATATATATATATATATATATATATATATATATGTGTGTGTGTGTGTGTGTGTGTGTGTGTGTGTGTGTGTGTGTGTGTGTGTGAGGGAAAGTGTATGTGTGTGCGTGTGTGTATTTTTACCTTTGAGGGTCAATGAGATGTAAGTAAAATTTCCCTTTAATTCAATGAGACTTGAAATCTTTATTTCATCGCCTTAAAATATAATTTCATTATATTTTATCGTTTTTAAATGCAAAATTTTTTCGGTAGAAAATTTTACTTTTTGGTAAAGATTTTGTTTCATATATTTAATTTTTTTTTTATTTATTTATCCTTCTTTATTATATTTTGTTTTATGATGTGGTTCACATTAAAAAAAAAAAGTTGTCTAAACGCTTTATAGCCATAACTCTCTCTCTACTATTATACATAACTAATTAGGCTAGAGAGAGAGAGAGAGAGAGAGAGAGAGAGAGAGAGAGAGAGAGAGAGAGAGAGAGAGAGAGAGAGAGAGAGAGAGAGAGAGAGAGAGAGAGAGAGAGAGAGAATATAACTCACGGATGGAAATAGACACACAATTACATGTACATTTATACGTGCAGCCTGTCCGGCCGCTCTACCCCCCTGAAATATAATCCAAGTGTCTGTCACGTGTACTGCCATGTGGGAATGGGTTCAAAGATGGCTCAGGTATATAACCATGTCATGGTTATACTGGTAATAAAGAGATTTTATTAATATGATGATTTTGTTTTATAATATGGTCGCTTTATTATACTACTACTACTACTAGTTCTGCTAGAAGTAGGTGCTCGAGATATTGTCTATTATGCCACCATCTAAGAACCTTAATAAGGAATTGCCTTGCCGTCAACTTATTCGAGATGGGTAGAGGTGGTTCATTCAGTTTATAAAATAGAAAAAAATACTACTACTACTACTACTACTTGTAGTAGTAGTACTACTACTACTACCAATATTACTACTACTACTACTTTTCATATGGAAAGATTGAGGAACCAGCTCTTCTTCGATTAAATAATAGTAATAGAGAATCGACAGGTCATATCAATGTGGCATGCTCTGTGAGTACTGCTCTAATGGATATGTGAGGTGTATTTTGAAACAGTATCTTCAAGAGAACTCACTTTGAGAATGTTGGGCAAAAACTGCCCGTCCCTCAGCTCTAGTGTACGCAAACATTATTATTATGATTATGATTATTACTTTTATTGTTATTATTATTTCTCTTCAGGTAAAGCATCTTCATTTAGGCCCAAGCGTAACATGTGATTATTATTATTATTATTATTATTATTATTATTATTATTATTATTATTATTATTATTATTTTTCTCTTGCAGGTAAGGCGTCTTCATTTAGTTCTAAGTGTATAGTAGTAGCCGGTTATGTGAGTATTATTATAATTATTATTATTATAATTATTATTATTATTCAAATATATCAGAAAGTACTATGAAGTAAAGAAAAAAACATGAATTGGTAAATAAATAATTAAAACGGGAGAGGGGGGGAGGGTAGGTGGCAGAGACTAAAATCAAGGGGGGTCCTTTTATTGCCTAATTTGTTTAATTGTTATTTTTTCTTTTTATGTTTTTTTTATACCTATTCAATTAAGATAATTATTTATATTGCATCATCATGACGTTTAACTTCAAGGTAACCTTGCGTAGTATGGCCGTTTTCACAGCAAAGTGTCACGTGGCACGTGACACTTTGGTGTGAAAGCGACCTATTACTTTCACGTGTATCACGCACATTGGGGGCTGGTAGTTGCTCATTAATATTACAATTATTAGTATTGTTGTTTTTATCATAATTATTTTATATTTATTATTATTATTATTATTATTATTATTATTATTAGTTGTAGTAGTAATAATAGCAGTACAGTTATTATTATTATTATTATTATTATTATTATTATTATTATTATTATTGTTATTACTATTATTATTATTATTATTATTATTATTATTATTATTACTTTTACACATATAATAATAATAATAATAATAATAATAATAATAATATAATAATAATAATAATAATAATAATAATAATAGTAATAATAATTATAATAATGATATTAAATACATACGTCTTCATTTTATCATTTACACGTAGACCGTAATTAAATGTAGTTTTTTCTTCTTCTGTTTTTTTCTTCTTTATTGAACCTTTAATTCGATAAAGGGTAAAAAACTTATTTCGTGTACAAAAGAATCGATGAAAAATTCGACAACATCCGTCAACATTCATCAAATTTTGACAAGGTAAGTTTGCCGTAAAGGTGTGATAGCAGATTATAACCAATGAGGAGAGAGAGAGAGAGAGAGAGAGAGAGAGAGAGAGAGAGAGAGAGAGAGAGAGAGAGAATAATAGTAAAAAATAAAAATCATCTTCATTATCATTATCACCATCTACGAACTCCATGACTAAAAACGCGATAATGAATACATCTGTCTTCCTTATCAGGTCAAAGGAGGAGACACCGCACTTGATACAAGTCGTCATTTGTACAGACAAGCTCTCTCTCTCTCTCTCTCTCTCTCTCTCTCTCTCTCTCTCTCTCTCTCTCTCTCTCTCTCTCTCTCTCTCTCTCTCTCTCTCTCTCTCTATATATATATATATATATATATATATATATATATATATATATATATATATATATATATATATATATATATATATATATATATATATATATATATATATATATATATATATATATATATATATATATATTATATATATATATATATATAAAATATATATATATATATATATATATATATATATATATATATATATATATATATATATATATATATATATATATTCGGTTTTACGTCACGGAGTCCTTTTCTACCAAGGGTCAGGACGTTTGCCTTCTTGCGAAGGACTTGTTTTGGCAGATGCCAAAACAAGTCCTTCGCAAGAAGGCAAACGTCCTAGCCATTGGTAGAAAAGGGACTCCATGACGTAAAACCGAATCGAATATATATATATATATATATATATATATATATATATATATATTATATATATATATATATATATAGAGAGAGAGAGAGAGAGAGAGAGAGAGAGAGAGAGAGAGAGAGAGAGAGAGAGAGAGAGCGCGCTTGTCTGTGCAAATGACGACTTGTACCACTATTATTATTATTTATTATTATTATTGTTATTATTATTATTATTATTATTATTATTATTATTATTATTATTATTATTATTATTTACATTTTTATTATTGCCGTCTTTGTTATCATTACAAATACTTGCTACTATGTTTTCATTATAATGAAAATATTTATTATTATTATTATTATTTTAGTTTTGTGAATATCTACCAAATGTTTTTCATTTCCCGTGTGTGAAGGATTACCTCCCTGAAGTCTTTCCCTAGCTAGCTATTTTGAATCTCAACGTGACTTAAGGTACATCTGTAAAGACTTTAGAGACCTTGGTCATATTGTTTTAGCTGCCGTGATGGAACTTGGCCCATACATTGTTACTGAGAGAGAGAGAGAGAGAGAGAGAGAGAGAGAGAGAGAGAGAGAGAGAGAGAGAGAGAGAGAGAGAGAGATTACTCCATAAGTATTCTGCATTTTCCCGCTTCATATTAGTGAGGGATTACCTCGTAGGTCCTCCCTTCGAATCACTGCATGTTGATAGCGCGATTTAAGGGAACACTGAACACAATTTGTTCAAGATATTTTTTTCATAACTCACAATCGTGGAATCGAACCATACTGTTATGTATACGAATACAGTATTCTGCCAATGAATAGAGATGTATTTGATAGCTACATTGTCGATGTATAGATAGACTAGCAAATATTTATATAGATACAGAGAGAGAGAGAGAGAGAGAGAGAGAGAGAGAGAGAGAGATTGTGAATACCAAGGTTGAATTGTCTTCATATCGCGGTGTCTTCCTGTAGATAATGACAGAGCAGTTTTTCTTGTCTCCTCTCTTTCCATGTATTTATTTATTTATTTTTTATGTATTTATTCTTCGAGGGATGCATAATCATGGATGCCTAACTAACGGTTAATTTGCATGGAGACCCGAGTGCATTCTCTCCCCCTCACCTTATCCTACCTCCCCCCTTCCCATCCCGCTAACCCCCAGGATTAGCGAGAACTAGCATTTAGAGATGAAGAAAAGCGGTCAATGAAAACAGCGACCCCACATGATTGTGGGATTAAGCTGCAGGCAAAGAACAGAGAGCGATATCGGGTTAGGTGAATATAGTTTAGGATAACTTATTCAGGTTGGGTTAAGTTAAAGTTTTAACCTTCGTTTTTTTTGTACTGGAGTTTAAATGCATCCGTGACTTAACTATGAGAAAAAGAGAAATTTATCCTTTAAAGTTAGTGATTAATACGTTGAGACCCTCCCTTAGTAATTATACCTTTTAATCCCATCGCAGCCTAGGAGAGAGAGAGAGAGAGAGAGAGAGAGAGAGAGTCAAAGTCAAAGTCAAAAACTTTATTCCATCAAAAATGGCTATTACATGATAATTAATCTAATTACAAATTACAAATGTAAAATGTCAAAATGAGACAAATGAAATTTGCAAAGCACATAATCAAAATATTTACACATTAAAATAAGCATACGTACACTTCGTCTACCCAATGGGAGGATAATAATGAGACTAAAATCACTTATTAAGTAGGTGATTTAAAAGATGAGATTTAAATGAGGGTAATGTTTGGCAGCTTCTTAAGTTTGCGGGTAAAGAGTTCCAAAGTCTCGGGCCCATTACATTTAAGGCTCTTGCCCCAATATCAGTGGAAGTTCTGGGCACGTAAAAAGAATTCTGATATCTGGTGTTGACGTTATTGATACGCACTTGATTAACTGTTGGCAATGAGAAGAGCCATTCCGGTAATATTCCATGATTTATTTTAAAAACTAAAAGACAGATATTATATATGAACTTCATGTCCATCCTTAGCCAACCCAATCTTTCAAAGAGGGGAGTCACGTGATCATATTTATGCACCCCCCCTATGGCAACTCTTGCAGCAAAATTCTGGAGCCTTTTCACTCGTAACATCTGGGTCTTAGTCGTGGAACCCCAAACACTCAGACAGTAGTTGAGAATACTTAAAATCAATGTTTTTAGAGAGAGAGAGAGAGAGAGAAAAAAAAAATTGTCCCTGACATAATAACACAAACAATGGAGGTATTGAAATTATTATATATAATTATATTTTATTAGTGCAAAGCTGCAGGACAGTTATACATGCGTGCTGAGAGAGAGAGAGAGAGAGAGAGAGAGAGAGAGAGAGAGAGAGAGAGAGAGAGAGAGAGAGAGAGAGAGAGAGAGAGAGAGAGAGAGAAACTCCTTGACATTATAATGCAGACAATAGAGGTGTTAGAATTATTAAATGTAATTATACTTTATAAGTGCAAAGCTGTGAGGACATTATTGTATGCCTGCTTGCCCTTAGGATGTAGTTGATTCCATCATTGGCCTGATATTACCATTATGTACTTATTACGCTCACTAAGTTGGCAGGAGCGGACTAGAATTCAGTTTATTATTATTATTATTATTATTATTATTATTATTATTATTAAACAAATAAATTAATTAATTAAAAGTACGGAAATATGAGACTAGGGCAAAATTCTGCTACTACTACTACTACTACTACTACTACTACTACTACTACTACTACTACTACTACTACTACTATTTCTATTACTAATAGTAAAAGTAGTACTAGTAGTAATAGGAGAAAGAGAAGATGATTTTGACTTGCTCAACAGTCCTCTTTATCGTAAGCTTTTCCCCGTGCTCATATAGAGTCGCCGTTTATCACTAACCTCTTGGAGATTAGTATTTATCTCAGAATTTTATGTTCGGAATTCAGCTTGGGACCGACACCGAGTTGCCATGGCCTGTTCCCCCTGTTGCTCTCTAATGGGAGGAAGAACCTTCAGTATTCATTCCTAGGCAATGAATCCCAGTAAATCGCGAGTACGACCCCCGTCTTACGACTCCAGGGGGGGGGGGGGTAATGTTTGCCCTCGTTCAGTACCTAGACCTTGTCACCTCAACATGCTAAGTGAGGACTCAGCTATGAGATGCTCATCCCACAGTTTTAATATTATAAGAATGTAGAGTTTCTCTCTTTCTCAATGCACGTTATGTGTTTTCTGTCTGTCTGGTTATCGGTCTCTTTATCTATCTGTCTTTCTCTCAAAAAGTTAATTTCCATCTGGTGTATATGTATGTATGTATGTATGTAGGCTATGTATGTATGTATGTATATGTGTATATATATACGTATCTGTCTATCTATGTATTCTTCCAAATATCCGTGTGTCTATTCATAAATTTATGTAGCACCCTAAGTGGTTAAATCTTATGCATGGACATATTTCTACTCAATAACATCCAAGAAAGAGCAAGAACGAAAAAAAACGTTACATATAATAATCACATTGGCGATCATATCATCTTTCCTGTCTCTGAATATAATGATCATTTTTATTTTATCTATTTGTCATTTATTATTGGGGCAATTCTGTTTTACCCTTGATGCCACACATCGTTTAGATGTTGTACTCACTGAGTGTGCTGAGGTGGAAGAAATATGATATCTTATTTTATGTCAGTGTGTTATGCTATTTATGGCAGGACTATTTTTTTCTCGTAAGGATGCATGGTCTTTTTAAGGAACTGCTTTACCATTGACTTCGCTATATAAAGTGTACTACTCACTGAGCCTTATTAAGTTGACAGGTGCTACTAACATACGGAGAATCTCAAATCATCTTTCGCCATTTTACAGTAGGGGTTCTCCGTAGTCACCATGGCTCAAGCGATAGCGTCCGCGACTCTGAGACATCTGGTCGAGGGTTCGCTCCCCGTCACGGTCTGAGGTTAGCAAGGGCGTGCACTCAGGGTAAGGATTACATCTGCCAAAACAAGTCCTTCGCAAGAAGGCAACTGTCCTAGCCCTTGGTAGAAAAGGGAGTCCGTGACGTAAAACGGGAACAGTAGGGGTTCTCACACTTTTTCCCTATAAGTACCCCCCGCTCTATAAAACTATCTACCTGTACCCCCATTAATCTGACACCGAATATGGAATTGTTGAAGTATAATGACAGCATTTATAAGTAGTAGCATTGACATCACAAATAATTAAAAAAAAAATCCTGTTCAAAATACTTTTTCGTGAGCCATCTAAGTTACCCCTTGAAAACTTCCTGCGAACCCCTAGGAGTTCTCGAACCCCGGTTTGAGAACTCCTGTTTTACAGTATGAAATATATTTTCCTTATAGCATATACCTCTCCACCATTAATTCCACTCCCAAGTTGATAGGTGCTAGCTAGCTCACGGGTAAGATCACTACATGAGGGAAAAGTTTTCTGTCATCGAATAACTGTGTTACTATTGATCGCAGGCATCTATTAGTATACTAATTGTCTTCCGATTTTCCAAGTGCTAGCTCGCACATGGGCAATATTTTTTTTACCGCAAGACTGATATTTTTGCACTTACTGAGATGTACCCTTGGAATATACCGTTTCACCACTAGATCACACTCGTTTTAACTGTATACGGGCTCTTAAATATCGCATGAGAAAATATAAAAATATGTAAATGATAAGTAACCTTCATTTTATATATATATATATATATATATATATATATATATATATATATATATATATATATATATATATATATATATATATATATATATATTACTTACATATTTGTTTGTTTGTATGTCCCTAAATTTACTTAATTATTTATGTTTATTTAGTATTCCCCTGCGTGTCGTAAGAGTCCACTGAATGGGGTGGAGTAAAGGGACTGGGAATCCCCTTCTCTGTATTTTCTCTTCCCAAAGAGTCAGAGTATTTTGTATTGACTCAGCCACTCCCCTTATAAGGGGAAAATTGGCTCATCTATATTGATAGATTTATCGAATAATAATTTCATATATTTTTCCATTATATAGTTACATTTCTGTTGTATTTCTTCATTCGTACATATCGTATTTAGCTATTTATTTATGTATTATCTTATTTATTATTATTTTTTTATTATGAACTGTACGATGGAAATTCATGAATGCAAAAGCTTAAGAGGATTTCCAAAAACCTTTTAAAGAGAGTGATTACCTCTTTGAGGTCCACCCTTAATACTTAATTGTGTTTTCAAAAAAAAAAAAAAAGCTGATTGCGTAAGGCAAACATTCCGCTTGTGTAAAGAGTGAATGACGTCATTGGATGAACCAGTGTTGCCAGATTGGGGAAATATGCCTTCAAACAATATATTTTTATTGGTGGGTAGAATTCCCATATGCTTACTTGTGTTAGGGGAGATATTACTGATAATGTTAGATTGAAGAACATATTTGTGAGATGTAAAAGTTTATATATATATATATATATATATATATATATATATATATATATATATATATATATATATATATATATATATACAAGCATAATTTTTACCCCGACCTGGACTTGAACCTAGGACTTATAAGTTGCTAAGCCAAGGCGCAACCAACTACACCACATGAGGTCTAAAAGGGAAACGGACCTTACAGCTTATATCTGCTATACTAGGAATGAACGCATTCTGTCTGAATGCCACTGTCTTCACATTACAGTGAGTTTGGGGGAAACTGTAATATGAAGATATTGGCATTCAGACAGAATGCGTTCATTCCTAGTATAGCAAATATAAGATGTAAGGTCTGTTTCCATTTTAGACCTTCTGTGGAGTAGATGGTAGCGCCTTGGCTTAGTAATTATAAGTCCTAGGTTCAAGTCCCGGTCGGGGTAAAAATGATTCATGTTTTCACATATGGTAATTTGCGTATTTGATTTTATATAAACAAGCTTAACATATGAGCATATCATCAGAGGCTTGCATAATCTACACAAGTTTCAAGACACTGTACCTCAAATATATTCGTTGAAGAGAGTGTAAATAGAGAGAGATTCTTCCATAGAGGCAACAGATCTCGATGTCAGAAATAAATTTTGACAAAAGTTTTTTAAGGACTTGGTGTGTAATCTTTCGATGTCCACAAGTGTCCTTCGTCAGGCAGTTAAAAGAGCACTGATGAAAACGATTTTCTCTTGCCCTTATGGAAACAGCGCCTCCGATTCATAATTTTTTCCTAGATAATTCATTCTTCACATTTAATTCAACTGTCTGACAATGTAAGCTATGGCCTTTGAAAGCTTGAACACCAAACCGTCAGAAAAATTTTGCCAAAAATTATTTCCTCCGAAGAGATCTGTTAACCTCGATGGGAGAAGTTCTCCCTCTACGTACACTTTCTTCCAATTTTCCAGTTATTACGTCACGGACTCCCTTTTCAACCAAGGGATAGGACGGTTACCTTCTTGCGAAGGACTTGTTTTGGCAGATGTAATCGTTACCCTGAGTGCATGCCCTTGCTAACCTCAGACCGTGACGGGGCGCGAACCCTCGACCTGACGCCTCAGAGTCGAGAACTTTCTTCATCGGAGATATTTGAGGCATTGTGTCTTGAGACTTGTGTAAATTATGCAATCCTCTCTGATACTATGCATTCATATATATATATATATATATATATATATATATATATATATATATATATATATATATATATATATATATATATATATATATATATATATATATATATATATATATATATAATGTTCATGACACGATGACAATAATGTATAGAGCAATCCACGCTCAGGAAGGCATATATGAAAAAACACAGATGCTCAGAATTTTCACCCTCCTCAGGGCCCTCATCAGGAGAGTTATTAAAGAAAAAAAGCTCCTCATGGAGAGTGAAAAATTTGAGGTTTTGTTGTTTTTTCTGTAAGCCTTTCTATATATATATATATATATATATATATATATATATATATATATATATATATATATATATATATATATATATATATATATATATAGAGAGAGAGAGAGAGAGAGAGAGAGAGAGAGATTATTATTTTATTTTATTAATTTATTGCGCCAAGGCGTCAGACATTACATGAGTTCATACAAATAATGCTTCAAATGGATATAAAACCAAGAATTGAACATGGTTTACAGGGAGGTGTACATATTGATAAAACATTGCTGCATACTAACACACAACTCACAGAATGGCAGCACAGAGTACATTATATGCAAAAGTAAAGCTCAGAGAAACGCAGAATGCACAAACAGAATTATATAGCAACATACAGAAAATATATGTATAATTCAATATAATTAATGGCCACCAAAGTGAGGAAAACGAGCAAGAATAACATCAAGGTTGTCATCATTAAGTAAAAATGAGCAGATCTGTATTAAGTTCTGACCTCGTGGTAAAACATCTCTCACTGCGGGGCACTGAAGACAATAGTGGTCAAGAGTGTTAGCATTAGTTCGGTCGCATAATGTACAGGAGGTGTACTGTGGCATATCTAGAGTCTGGGAGACCTGCCATAAAGGCCGATACCCCATTCTGAGCCGAGCACTAACTACATTGTTTTTCCGCACCATTAACCCGTGTCTGCGATACTTGTAGCGACTGTGAAGGAAGTGATCATGGTGCTGTATGGACACACTGTTGGCCCTCTCCGTGTCCCTGCGCTGGACCGTCATGGCAAACCCAGCTGAGTAGATGATGTTACGTAGGCATCGGAGGGAGGGCTCAGCGTCCACAGCATGCCCATCCAGCATACAGGCCGCCTTGGCAAGACGATCCGCTGTGTCGTTGCCAGTCAGCCCAATGTGGGATGGAGTCCACACAAATGACACAACAAGAGAAGCATCCCGAGCGGCTGCGAGGCGACATAGTATATCTCCCACAGCACGGCCACAGATAGGTCTTGGCGAGGATAGGGCTTGTAGGGCCGATTGGGAGTCACAAATTATTACCCCATTCACTCGTCGTCGAACAAGGAGAGTCACGGCATCCAAGATGGCATTCAGTTCACAGTAGGTGGAGCTCGACGAGGTGGGTAGTCTACGGCCAATCCATGAATCAGCCGGCACAGGCGGCTCCATGGTGGGGGAAAACACAGCACATGCCGCCCTCCCATCTGCTTGCACAGAACCATCAACATAGACGTGGTGTGCTGCAGGGACAGACGTGGATACATCAGCGATAGTCTCCAGAGCTAACTGTCTCTGCAAGGGGGGATAGACATCCTTCGAGGTCGGTGTATATGTGACAGCGGGGAGGGGGACACGCCAGGGTGGTAAATCTGGGACAGCCGCCTGCACTGGCAGGTCGATGTCAAGGCCACGGAGAATGTCACTCACCACCCTGATAAGGTTATGACCTCCTGCTCGAAGTGGGAGCCTGGGTGCGTCTGGATCAAGGGACGTCCTCATGACAGCAGAGAAGTACGGAGCAAGAAAGGGGTAGTGAAGACACTTAACAGTAAAATAGGACACATTGGCATAAATCCTCTCCACAAGAGGGGGTAAGTTGAGCTCCAACTGCATACTCACAATACGGGTAGAGAGAGAACATCCCAAGATAAATCTCATGACTCGATTCTGGAACTTTTCAAGTGGCTCGAGAGCTGGTTTAGGAAGTTGACACAAGGCAGGAGACAGATAGTCAACCACTGACCGAAGTAGTAGGATGTAGAGGGTCCTCGCCACTGGGATGGAGACTCCTGCAGCATTGTTGGCAAGCCACTTGACAGGTGCAAAGCGGGGCTCCAGACAGTCAAGAAGGCTCTTCACAAAGGGATGAATTCGTTGACGAGCAGGTATAGCTGGGGTGATCCGGACAGGTGCACCTAAATACGTGTACTGTGTGCAGTGAGGGATGACATTGCCACCCATGGCGAATGCGGGCAGTGCTCTGCAGTTGCGTGAAGTAAAAATCCTGCTTTTTTCTGGGGAGATAATAAGGCCACAGGAGGTAGCAGACACGTAAAAGTCATGGAGCATGTGCTGAAGGTCGTGAGTTGAGGTCGTGTGGATGCATATGTCGTCCGCATAGCAGGTAACTGTAGTACCGGGGATGACAGGAAGGAGGGAGAGTAGACGATGCATAAGGATATTGAATAGAAAAGGACTTAGCACACCCCCCTGAGGAGTACCCAGTTCAAACCGTTCATAGGAGCTATACGACCCTTTAAAAAGGACGCTTGATGTTCTGTTGCAGAGATATCCCCGTATCCATTTCAGTATGTTCCCCCGAACTCCAAAGTCCACCAGCTGGTCAAGAATAATTTCCTTGTTGGCTATATCGAAGGCAGATTTGAGGTCCAGGAAGGCGACCACAGTGGTGGGAGAAAGACGGGTGTAGAGTTCAGCGAGGCAGTGATGTGTGCTCCGTTGTGGGAGGAAACCATAAAGACTGGGGGAGAGTTTATCCTGTAGACGGTGCATGAGCCGGGCAAGAAGGATGCGTTCAAACACTTTGCTGAAGCAGGAGGTGAGGGAGATAGGCCTAAATTTGTCGGTTCCAGGTTTTGGTAGAGGAATAATAGTGCTTCTGGTCCAGGCAGAGGGCACATGCCCCAAGCAAAAGCAAAGATTGAAGAGGCGCAGTAGGGGGTTACCAGGAACTTTCTGAAGAAGACGGAGAACTTGATATGTAAGACCATCCTCCCCAGGGGCAGTAGCCTTAATCCTAGCAAGAGCACGTCGTAGTTCATCCTCTGTGAATGGGATGTCATCCTCTTCATCCGTCTGTAGTAATGCACCCATTAAGCGGAGGTTACGAACACTGCGGTGGGTGGAGAGTGCCTCTTGAACGTTCCCGGGAAGGTTGCAAGTTTGTGACTGTGCTGACCAGGTAGTAATGAGGTCCTGAGCGTACTCAAGTGGACTGTGGTGTAGAGCACAGGTGGGTTTCTTCTTGACAGCCTTCCTTATAAGATGCCACATAGTCCCAGCGCTAGTCTGATGGTTAATACTATCCGTAAATTTCTGCCAATACTCCATGTGCACACACTTTTGCAGGGCAACTAGATCATCCCTCGCCAACTGATATTGGTGCAGGTGGTCAGGGGTGGGCTGTCTTTGAAAGGAGAGTCCAGCATCCACAGCTGTCCTTTCCGCCTGGGCAATACGCTGATCCAAAGTCCAGGAATGGGCCTCAGGGCGACGTGGAACGTGTGGTCTGAGAACATAATGCGTGTAGAAGTCATGTGTAGAATCCACCAGTGAGTTGTATAAGCTGTCTGGAGAAAGGAGATCAAAAGTGGGAAGGAGGTGAGAGATAAAGGAAATATAAGTGGGACAGTATTTGGGAGGGATAGAGATGCGGGTGCGGTGATGGGAGAGGGTAGCTGGAGTCTGAAGTATGGAGTATTTCAGGCTAAGGGCAACATGGTCAGAAAAGAGAGAAGGGATAGAAGAGCAGGAGACATTAGGTTCCACAAGGCCAGCTGTGAGAATGTGATCTACAGTACCCCCACGAGCGTGTGTGGCACCACCAGTATCCCAGCGGGTGAGGCGGTAGCAGCGGATGTAGTCGAGCAGAGGCTTGCCACCGCGATTGGGAGTGAGAGATGAGTCACCAAGGGCGGGGTGTCTGGCGTTAAAATCCCCCATATAGATCATTCCACTGTCTGTAGGTATTGGAAGGGCTGGTAGATTAATCACACCTGGGGCAGAGTAGACATTGCACAATCGAAGAGTACCATTCCCGACAGTGATTTCAAAGAGCTGAAAGGTCATATCAACTTGTGCAGAAGAACCAAGGAGCATGTGAGGTATGGAGGAATGAATGTAGGTAATGAGTCCTCTTCTGGTATAATGCACATATGAAACATACCCTGTGAGCATAGGAGCCTCCTCCCCTGGTGGTGCACCACCAGGAAAAGCCTCTTGTATGAAAATAACCTGCGGATGATGACGATAAACATAGGCTCTAAGTGCAGTGAGTTTAGGAGAGTGTCTAATTCCAAAGGCATTCCAAGAGATGGCATGAAATTGTATGCGACTAGCGAATCTTATTCTTATTTTTGCGGAAGGCAGAAGTGGGCGGGGCACTGTCAGACAGAGCATGGGATGAAGAAGACCTGGGCTACACATCAGTCAACTTCTCAAGGTGGGAGGCGACCTTATTAAACTTGTCAGTGAGAGTCGTGATGGTGTCAACAACAGCTTGATGAGACTCGACCAAACTTGCGAGAGTCCTTTCCATTGTATCTTGCTGGGTGACCATACTGTCAATGCGGGCACCTATGGTATCAAGGCGAGCTGTGAGAGCTGTACAGCGGGACTCCAGGGTAGCAACAGCCTTACAGAGAGCAATGATGTCAGCAGAGTCAGGAGGACGTAGAGAGGAAGGTGCGGCGATGGGCGGTGGCGGGGGCAGTGGAGCGCGCTCTGGTGGTGTGGCATGAGACCGTCTAGCACAGCCATGCCAGACGTTGACCCCAGGCATGTTGCACCGAACACACTTCCACTGTGAAGTGTCCGGCGGAGGCTGAGACGTGGATCCAGAAGCAGTATCACAAGCAGCGGCAGCAGCAGATGAGGCAGGTATACGGTGCGGGCAGGAGCGTGTGTCATGGGCAGCAGCACACCATGCACATCTGGCCGGAGCAGAACAATAGCGTGAGATATGGCCAATACCCCAGCATTTAAAACACCAAGGCTGCTCGTCCTTCATCCTGAGAGAGAGAGAGAGAGAGAGTGTTTATGTGCATTTTAATTTTATTTTTGTGGAATTTATATACGTTGATTCTGGTAACACTGCTCCTACTGTTGGTTTTGGTCTTGTACCTCCTTTCAAGATTATAAATTTGCTTTTAAAGGATGGATAGTGGGGGCGTATTTGGGGAGAAAATAAGCGTTATTATGGCGGACTGCATAAGTTGGCGTCCATATTGCATCGATAAAGCACTGCTGAGGATGAATAAAGTGATTATGTATATATATTTTTTTAAGCATCTTCATGATTAATAAGAGCAATTTGTTATTGTTTTACTTATCTGTGCAATAGAAATAGCTGTAAATGACTTATTAAATATCCTTTACAGTTGGCGAAAAGATACATTTTTTTTCTCTCCAGACTGTTAAGAAGTTTTGAAAGCAGTTTAGGGATTCTTGTGGCAATAGTTACATCTGCTTCTTTCAAGTTGATGTTGATGCAAAAACATAGAAGTCTCAAGTGGATTAAGAAGGGGAGGAGGAGGAGGAGGAGGAGGAATAAGTTAAGAAGAAGGAGAACAACAACAACAACAACGACCTCATCAACAACAACGTCAACAACAACAACAAAGGGAGGAAGGGGAATAGAGAAAGAAGAAGAAGAGGAAAAGGGAGGAAAAGAAAGCGTACAAGAACGAGAAGAAGGCAGAAGTAAAGTAGAAGAAGAATCAAGTAGGAAAAGGGAAGAGAATATGGACAAAAAGAATAGGAACAGAGACGTCAGAAAAGGAAGACAGTGGAGGAAAGAGAAGAATAAGAAAATAAGAGAGTTAATAAAGAATGAAAGAATGAAGATTGAGAGTAGAAGAGAAGAAAAAGGAGGAATAGAAATGACAAAAATAAAAGAGAATGAAAAGGAGAGTTAGGAAGAAGAAGAAGTTGGAGAAACGGAAGAAGAAGAAGAAAGCGGATAGGAAGAAGAGGAGGAGAAGGAGATCTTGAGCAGAAGAGAAAATTTTTTCGTGTTGTAAAATCAATTATTATTATTATTTTTTTTTTTTTTTTGCGTGTATAATGCTTTTAGTCTCAAAGAGTGTGCATAAGCACATGCTCATTGATGTACACTTCATCTTAAGTGCACATAAATATATATATATATAATGAATGGAGTAAGTAATATTTTTCATTAAAAGAACTTATTTACATATACTGTTTTAAACATTGTATAAAAATACATGTACACTGATGTACATTTCATTCTAAGTATACACATATGTGTTTATGAGGACCTAGTTGAAGACAATAAGTGGTATTCTTTACTAAGAGGACTTAAGTACATCAGCTTTCGAGAATTGGATGTAAACATATGTACATTTCTGTTCACTCTTCAGCTTGGTTGTTCATATGTACAGTTTTCAGAATTTGGTTGCTGACAATAAGTGGTATTCTTCACTACGAGAGCATATGTACATTTTTTCAAGTATTGTCTACAAACATGTACACTGATGTACCCTCATCAACCTAAGTGTACAGCTGTACACTATTGAAGCATTCAGGTGCAGGCAATATTTTGAATTCATTAAGGCTTCATATGTGTATTGTTCTCAAATATTGTGTATACACTTGTACGGTAATGTACACTTTATCCTGAGTCACATGTGTACATTTTTTCAATCCTTTTGCAGGCAATGTGTTAATCTTTACTGTGAATACCTAATTATATCTGATATTAAACACCGTATACAAACATATGTACACTCCTTTATAATGTGCACATATTTTGAAATATCATTATAGGCAAGATGTTCTATTAACTGTCATAAGTATTAGTGAATATATTCTCTCAAGAATTCTGTACAACCACACCTATGCTGATGTACATTTCGTCCTAAATATGCAATTGTACATATTTTGAGAACTCAGATGAAGCCAAAATTTATCCTTGGCTAAGCTACATGTGCGTACAACCGCTAAAGAGTATATGTAAATTGATGTACACTCTTCATCCTTAATGTT
>JAXCGZ010006623.1:30000-32681 GCA_037179515.1 Halocaridina rubra
TTCTTCCTCCTCCTCCTCCTCCTCTTCTCCTTCGCCTCCTCTTACACTATATCTTCTTTTTCTTGCTTCTCAATCTCATCCTCCTCTCTTTTTCCTCTTTCTCCTCCTCTTCCTTTAAGTCTCCGTTTCTTTTTCCTCTTCGATCCGACATTTGTCAGAATTATCCTTGCGATAAGTAAGGTGATATTATTTTTCAAGCTGTTTACCGGCATATCAATATTTATGATCGCTGTAGGATGAAATCATGAATTGAAAATGGAAAATTAAAAGTTTATATATATATATATATATATATATATATATATATATATATATATATATATATATATATAATCTGCGTGTTTTTAAAGAGTAATAAAATTATGATGATGATGATTATTATTATTATTATTATTACTAGTATTATTATTATTATTATTATTATTAATATTATTATTATTATTATTTTATAGTTATTGTTGCAGAAGCACAATAAAACTGCATATTGACATAACATCGTCAACAACAACATCTGCAGCTACAACAACATTAATTATGATGATAACGATAATAACAATAATAATAATAATAATTCTTATTATTATTATTATTATTATTATTATTATTATTATTATTAATATTATAATGATAATAAACTGACCCTCACCTCAGGTGATATAGGAATTAATGATAAATCCATATACTAGGTTAGGTTAAGAGCCCTGGGCATATGGGGGCATGGATCCCTCCAGAGAATGTGATTGGGGCTGATGTTATTGATGGGGGGTATCAGGGGGGTATGGGAAACGGGAATGAGGGCAGGTGTTATTAAACGTGTTGAATTACTGTCACGGGCATCAACACACGAGGTGTGACGTCACAGCTCGCTCCTATCTCCCCCCTCCTCCTTTTTTTCTACTCCTCCTCCCCACCTTGTTGTGCATCTTTGTTCACCCTCTCCTCCCTTCTCCCTGTTCTTAAAAACAATAGTAATACACGTGATGCGATGACATTAGGTGTATTTTTTTTTTATATTGTTTTTTTTTTTCTCTCTCTCTCTCTCTCTCTCTCTCTCTCTCTCTCTCTCTCTCTCTCTCTCTCTCTCTCTCTCTCTCTCTCTCTCTCTCTCTCTCTCTCATTAATAAATGAAATCAATAATAGTAATGGTGGTAATAATAATGATGATGGTAGTAGTAATAATAATAGAAATGTTGATAATGGTGTAAATAATAATGATGGTGGTAATAATGGTAATGATAATAGTGATGATGGTAGTAATAATAATAATAATGTTCAAGAACATAGTGCATTCAATAGAAGTAATGATGTCTTTAACCCTACTACAGTAGATTGTAATACAGTAATCTTAGTAATAAAAAATCTGAAAGACTCTAATGCATATGGATCAGATGGAATTTGTTTTCGTTTTATTAGAGATTCATTATTTGTAATAGCTTATTATCTGACGGTAATAATCAATACTTCCATAGTTACCAATATCTACCCAGATTTATGGAAAAATCCCCATGTAATTCCTGGTTTTAAAAATGGAAATCCTGACGTCGTCTCTAACTATAGACCAATCTCTTTACTACCAATTTTATCAAAGATACTTGAAAAGATTGTTGCAAATCAGTTAAGTGAGTTTCTTGAAAAAAATAAACTTATTGCAAAAAGTCAACACGGTTTCAGGCCAAAATTATCAACTGAAACTGCCTTATTGAAAATATCAGATGAAATATACAAAAATATAGATAATAAGAAAATATCATTGCTACTACTACTCGATCTTTCTAAAGCTTTTGATAGTGTACACCATACCACTCTATTAGAAAAATGCAAAAAAATGAACATTGACCCAAGCTGGTTCGAGAACTATTTAAAAAACCGCTACCAGTCAGTCAGAATAAAAGATGTAGTCTCAAGTCGCAAGAAGGTATTGTTTGGGGTCCCTCAGGGATCGATCCTAGGACCTATACTTTTTCTAATATATGTAAACGATCTAGTAAAATATTTACCTAACTGTTATGTCATTCAATATGCTGACGATACTCAAATCTTAATTGAAGGAGAAATTAATGATTTAGAAAATATTATTCGTAGAGCAGAAGAAATTTTGTATATGGCTAAACGTTACTTTCTAAAAAATGGTCTGTTACTTAATGAAACTAAAACCCAATCTATTCTTATCGGATCCAGACAATTATTATCAGAAGTTGATGACAATCTTCATATAAATTTTAACGGTAATATCATTAAGCCAATGAACTCGGTAAAGAACCTAGGTGTCTATTTTGACCGTTACATGAATTTTGAAATGCATATAGATGAAATTTATAAAAAAGTAATGGGTACTCTAATATATCTAAATAGGGTAAAAGACTCATTTGAAACATCAACTCGTATAATAATTGTCCAGTCCTTAGCTATGAGTTTAATTAATTACTGTCTCAAAGTTTGGGGATGTACAAATAAGACTCAATTACAAAGAATACAAAAGTTACAAAACTTTGCAGCACGAGTGGCTGTTGGCAATGTAAGAAAATACGAGTACATCTCTCCTGTTTTAAAAGATCTAGAATGGATAAAGATTAGAGATAAATATGTTTTTGATATATGTACCTTTGTTTTTAATATACTAAGAAACAATATTCCTGATTGCTTGTATAATTTTTCTACAGTAAGCTCAGTTACCGGGTTAA
>JAXCGZ010006624.1:0-5000 GCA_037179515.1 Halocaridina rubra
GATTCTGGATATTGTACTTCAAATATACATTATTTTTTAATTGTATTGCTGCGTCAGCCTATTATCAGTTTCTTCATTACTAGCAATTACTATCTTGAAGAGGCAACACGAGAGCTATTAAAACGAATAAAACTAGATTCATAGTAAGCCCTTTTAGTATTCTTTCAGGGGACATCACCTAGCCCATCTAATATAGTTTTAAGAGATCAACAGGCCCATCTAGTATTTATTCAAGAGATCACCAAGCCCATCTAACATATATTCCAGAGATATCACCTGGCCCATCTAGTATATTTCATGAGAACTCACCCAGCCCATCTGAAATTGTTACAAGAAACTTAAACATGCCCAACTAGTAGTTTTTCAATAGACATCACCTGGCCTATCTAGTATTTTTTCAAGAGACATCATCCAGCCCATCTAATATATTTTCAAGAGACATCAACTGGCCCATCTAGTAGTTTTTCAAGAAAAGCAACCTGGTCGTTCTAATATATTTTTACGAGACATCAACCGGCCTATCTAGTATTTTTTAAAAAGACATCACCCAGCTCATCTAATATATTTTCAAGAGATATCAACAGGCCCATGTAGTATTTTTTCAAGAAACATCACCCACTGAATGTTACACTGTTAAATATTTTCAAGAAACATCACCCACTGAATGTTACATTGTTAAGTTTTTCGTGTTAGCAAGAACATCAGAGATTGAAATTAGAAAAAGTTTAATTCTAAACTCTATATAATACAAACCTCAAGGTACATATTAGTTAAAACACTTTATTGTTAAACTTGAAAGGATGTCTCAAAAATTTTTTTTAACACGTATGGAGTTAGGGAATTCATGCCCATTTTACGCATGCAAAAATTGACATGTTTGTAAGTTGTAATCACTTGCAAAGTAAAAAAATTGCATATTCAAAAAGTAATTATATATTATGTGTATTATATCTGTAATTAGAGTAGCATTAAAATATTTAATGTTTGATGTAAAATTAGTAGTTGAATTATAGTAATTAACAGTTATAAGATACAACAGTTTACTGGACACAAACAGTATATCTAAGTATTCTTTTATTCCCAAAATTACACCATATACCTCTAAAGCCCTTAAGGTGGTAGTAGGGGTACCACCATAAACAGGGTATCTTCGACTCATCTATAGACTGTTTTCTGGCAGGAGAAAAACTAGAGGAAGAGACTGCCCTCTTCTTCCCTGTCCCTTATAGTTGGCTCTTACAACACCCAGGGATTTCTATTTTTATGTGCCACTATTAATCCCCATTATGGGAGATGATACATAAACACCCTATACACTACAGAGCTGGAGAATTAAGGCTGAATGCTCTTTCAATGCCCCGCGGTGGACGCGAACCTGGGTATGTCACCTTCTGAGTCGAGCGCTCTAAACTACTACACTACCACACACCCAGGGAATACAGGTGAGGAATTCTTTCTTAATCACCGCTTGGTATAAAAAGTATATTTAAATTCATAACATACGAAAACACATATTAAAGGATATCTAATAATTATAAACGACCCACAATACAGAAAAGGTACTAGCATTACAGTATCAAGTACAAGCAAGCACAACTTACCGGAACCTTAGGTGGGTTAAAATCTGTATTGTATATCCGTCCAGAAGGCAGATGTGTCCATCGACATTTGAGGCGATCAATAATGATCTCGTGGGGTACTTCAAGGCTTAGAACCAGGTCAAGCTAAGGAGATGAGCATCACAAAGTAGGTATAGCAACATGAAATATGAGGATTTGCAGGATAACAGGATATTCTGATCTTGTAAAGATTAATAACCCCTGGGACCCCATGAAAGTTAAATTACCTCATAAAATTGTCAGCTTTGGTTAGGTGAAATCCCTTGTATATATGCATGAACCTAGAGCACCCTTGGGTAACTTTTCTTTACAAGATCCAAATATTTATGTACATCACTAACTATACAGAACTGTATGATGTACTGAGCATCAGGGAATGAGTATTCTTAATAGACTTGATGGAACCAAATAAACAAAAAACTAGGATGTCCTACGCAGAGGTGTGCAGGATAAAAGGAATATATTCGAGCAACAGTGCATGTCTAGAACTGCGTGAGGTTCTGGGCATCAAATTATGGCACTGCGTGAGGTACGGGGCATAAGAGATGGCATACATTTGAATCTTAAACCATAATATCTTACAGAGAAAACTACTTGAGAGAAAATACATAGACCAGTAAATGTTCTGTATACTGTCAATGTGAAATACGTATGATCTTAGTAAAGGAAAGTAATATACAGTAATCCAAGGAAATTAAAGAAGTTTGGGACCACGGGCAAAAACTATACAAAGTAATTACTGCACAGTATTTAACCAATTTCCACATAGAAATAAAGCTCTGAAAAATTCAAGATGAGAAAGATTCTGGAGTATAATTACAAGGTTAACATATGAAGCTCTTTCTAAATTCAAGTTTCTCATCTGGTGTTTACCATACAGCCTCTTATGCCAGGGGGACATACAAAGGTGATTAAATTTATATACTACGTGGTGGATAGAAAATTTATGACAAACTTGGAATTTATATCACATCTTAAGTGGTGGATAGATAAGTTGTGACAACCTATGAAATTTCTATCACATTTTACGTGATGAATGGATAAGCTGTGACAACTTTGTTATGTATATCACATCTTAAGTGGTGGAGAGATAATCTGTGACAATATTAGACTTTACATCACGTTTTAAGTGATGGGTAGATAATTTGTGACAACCTTGAAATATAAATAATCTTAATTTTCCTTGGATGCCAATGGCACATAGACATAAAATTCAGTAACACTCTGCACAATTGTCATAATATCTACAGTGTCAGAGAGATTGACATATACATTAGTCCCTCATCTTACAGTGTCAAGTGGTTCCAGGACTCCTCGTGTAAGTAAAATATGGTTATGTTACAAACCCTAATAGAAATGTATCTAAAGTTTGTATTTCATGCCTAGATTTCCGTACTGTATTTAAACTTTAACTAATATGATAAAAATTTATTTAAACAGCACAGACGTTGCAATCATGTATGTTTTTTTTTTTTTAGAGAAAAATTGTCTGAGTTTTATTTTTTTAATATTTTCCTATTTTGTGCATTCAAAATAGCACTATTTTAAACCACGTAAGATGAGGGACAACTCTAGTTTTCAATCATAATTCCCTCTCATAACCAAGACATCATGATGGCCTCAAGCAACAAGAGGAAGAGTAAAATTAGTCTTATTGTCATTTGCTCAGACATACCTGTGAACATTGTTAAACATGACCAAGCCTATGCCTAAGCTAATAGTTACATACACATACAATGGCTGCAATCTCCCTTGTAAGGGGGTTGGCTGAGTCATATAAAACACTCATTAACCTGAAGCCAATTCACTTCAGTCAATGCTCTTAGCTCCTTAGGATAAGGGGGTCCCAAAATTCCCCCCATCACACAGCTTGGGTCATCCACAGGGTAACTGAGCAAGGATTTTTCAGCCATGAGGCCTGACAGCCAAAGCTGGTTTATAGCTTGATATCAAGGCAACCCCTCTCACACTTAAGTGTCCCAGTATACCGAGCTAGCAGGCGCGAGAAATCTCTTGGACCAACGTTAGCTGTAAACAATCTTTCTCCACTCTTGCACTCTCTTTTTCCTTCTACACTGACATCCCACTTGCATCCAACTGTGGTTCCTATTGTGTTATATCATATACTGTATATAAACAAGAACAAAAATCATCATATAAAAACCAACTAAGTTGCGTCACATTAATCAAATGGTTTATTAATGGTGTAGTGTTTACTAAAACATACTTCACTTCAAGTATACCTAACTCAAAGTGACATTTCTCAGGAAAGTATTTTATGAGAGCTTTAAAGTTACAAAATATTATTGAATAATGGACATAAGAACTTTAAATTATTAAAAAATTTGGGTGATCCAGTTCAATTCGCATGCAAATTGCTGAAGCAAAAGTGCTAAAACTTGATAAATGTGCCAGAGTCTACAAGCTAATGTGCAGAAATCTTAGTGAGTGTGCACTGGTAAACAAACTGCTGTGCAGAAACTGGTGAATCTGAGTGTCCACTGGCCAAACATAAACTACTGCAATGTGGTAAATTTGAGTGTACAAAGGTAAAAACATAAACTTAAAAAATGGTAAATATGAGTGTGCATTGGCAATAACATTAACTACTGAAATAGAGTAAAGTACAGTATAACACAAATTCTATACAGAACAGATAATTATATTTTACCATTTAGGTGGCAGTGGAGATGGACTTCCACACTTGTGTTTCTTGCGTATTGTAAGGGAAGATTGAAAGGATTGGGAATTTAGTATAAAACAACTGATAGTAGGGGTTAATGAGCAGGATATGGTGAAGTCCTGGTGCCTCCCAATTTTTAGTTCAGTTTTGGCTACCTTGCTGGCTTCATCAGGACATGACGTCAAGTGGGAAAAATTGTTAAAGAAAAAATGGAAACCTCTCCAAAACCTCAGCCTTCCCCAAATACAAAGAAGCTGGGTAAGAGTGATTTATAAAGTACAGACAGACTAATCCACCAAATGTATATCAATAAATCATACCCTCTCATGCTGGGTGAGTGCTTCAGCTTGGGGTTGGGTGCGAGGAAAACCATCTAGCAACCAAGTGGGTATGTTGATTTTTGCGAGCTCTGAAGATATGAGTTTGACCATAACGTCATCAGGAACTAGTTTGCCATCTTTCATGTAAGTTTGCGCTTTAAGGCCTAAATCTGAAAACGTCATATTAAAAGTTATTAAAAAACTATATAAAAACTGATCCACATTAAATAAGCCAACCAAAGATAAGTATATGGATTTGTCTATATGACTACATAAGCAATATATATATAAACAAATTCATATAAAAAAAAAATTCTCTGCCATAGTTACTCTAGTCTTATAGAACACCCAAAGTACTTAACTTTCAAAAACGTTAAA
>JAXCGZ010006624.1:10000-22500 GCA_037179515.1 Halocaridina rubra
GCAGTCCAATATCAAGACATCCCTTGGCTATGCTCATCTTCCTCTTCAGAATGTTGATGGTTGGAGGAGGTTCATTTGGAAGCCCTGGATTGGTGGGCACAGGAGTAAGCCCTGCATTGCTAGGTGTAGGTTTATACCCTGAATCCGTATGTACATGGGTATTACCTGGATGGGTGGCTAGAGGGGTAAATCCCGCATTGGAAGGTACTCCTGGATTGGTGGGCACAGCAGCATGCCCAGGAGTAAGCCCTAAATTGGTGGGCACAACAGCATGTTCATGAGTAAACCCCGGATTGAAGGGCACAGCAGTATGTCCTGGAGTAAGCCCTGGATTGGTGGGCACAACAGTATGTCCAGGAGTAAGCCCTGGATTGGTGGGTACAACAGCATGTCCATGAGTAAGCCCTGGAATGGTGGGCACAACAGCATGTCCATGAGTAAGCCCTGGATTGGTGGGTACAGCAGGAAATCCTGAATTGGTAGGTACATGAGCACGTCCTGAACTGGCTGGTACAGAAAGATGCATTGAGCTGGAAGTTACAGCTGAATGCCCATGATTAGTGGGTACAGGTACATGATGCTCAGGAGGTTCCTCGGGTTGGGGGTCACGAGGCAGAAGTTCAGTTTTGTCAGTATCTGTTAAAATTAATAAAGCAACATCTTACTCTAATTGAATCTCAAGTATGAAGTTTAAAATAATTAAAGACTGTAATGTTACCTCCGAAAATGAGTAAACACAGTAATAAGAGCTGAGGTACTGTATTCGGCTGCTTCCTTTTTGCATTGGTAGAAATGCAACCAGCTTATGAATAGTATTAAAATAACAAGCAATACTTTAGTGATTACTGTTTTATACATACATACATACATACATACATACATACATACATACATACATACATACATACATACATACATACATACATACATACATACATACATACATACATACATACATACATACATACATACATACATACATACATACATACATACATACATACATACAACTTACATATTTAATCTTAGGTAAAAGGACATCATATTACGAAATATATCCTTCCGGTTTTCAATGACATTTTTAATTTATTTCCAAGTACTAAAAATTAAAATATCATAAGATATATACAACTGTAAACTTAGAAGGTATGTATACATTATTAAAACATTTATAAAAGTAACCAGAAATTGCTTAAGATATGTATACTAATTTGAATAAAAGAAAAGTCTTTTTTTTTTTCAAATGTCTATCTATCTACCTTAGCTGTCTCCCCCTATTGGGGGGTAGCAGACATGAAAAAAAGAAACAATAAAGGGATTACTTTGCTCTTTGGGCAATGACGAGGGAGTTAGCAAACGTTCAGATGGCACTGCTGGAGTGCCACAGCCTATCCTCCCGGCTCTTCCACAAACTGCGTCGCTTCATAAATGCCAGCTCCCCTACAACCCCTACCACAGGGCTACCCCTGTAAGATGCAGCCCCATGGTAACAGCAGATGCCCATCAGAGCTGCGTCACAATCGCTCGCCACTCATTCCTATTCCTAGCACGCTCACTTGGTTCCCTCACATCCATCCTCCTATCATGCAGGGCTCTCCTTACTCCATCCATCCACCCAAACCTAGGCCTCCCTCTAGCATTTAACCCATCAACTCTCGCATTCATTACCTTTTTCAACAGTCTTTCATCATCCATCCTTTCCACTTGGTCAAACCATCTCAGAACATTCATGCCAACTCTGGCTGCAAATTCTCTCCTCACACCCGTTCTTGCTCTCACCACTTCATTCCTAACCCTATATACAATAAAATCGGACCATAAAAAAGTTGAATATATTTGAATTTTACCCAGGTGCATGTAAGTACTGGCCTGGATGTGGCGATCAATCGGAATAATACTAACCAGTTCCATTCAAAAATACTTCTCTAGTTATGCGATCATAAGAATTTACACAGATACAAATGAAACCCCATAGAAAAGAACCCATGGGCTTTGAAGTTCAAGCAATAATAGGGAAGTCTTTGAAATGACCTTACAGAAAATTTCAGTCATCAACAAACGCAAACAGGTGCTAAAATTTCTTTGAAATAATGCAATATATTACAAGAAAAAGATGATTTTGAACAAATAGCAACTTACCACCAAAAGGATCTATGCTACCAGGCATTTTGTAGTGCTTTTGCGGTCTACTAAATATTACTTGATTCACAAAACACTACCAAGTTTTGCTCCAGAAACTCCTTACTTTTATTTATACAACTCTACTAAATTTTGCTTCAGAAACTTCCTATGTACAAGCACTGATTAAGTTCTCTTTGGAGGGTTCAGGCACGCCATAAAGGTATGTATACGCGCTTTTGAATGTACTAAAATTAATATAAAAAGTGACCTCTGAGTATATTTGAGATTTCATATCACGGCTAGATTTCCGGTCGAATTGCGATTTCGAAGTGAAGCAATACTTTCGAGGATCAATAGCATTTTGAGGTAATGTAATAACAACTCTGGAATTGTATAACATTTGAGCAAATATTTATAAGGTCCTGACCGTTTACCACTTAAATGTTGACTACTAATATGCAGTGTTAAAGGTTGACATGTTTATAAATTAAGTGAAAGTTATAACAGTTAAAAAAATGTAAAAATAACTATTTCGCTCTCTGTTTCCTGTCTGGTTGATATGGAGGTTGACAAGAAAGGATTATTATAACTGTAAATTCATATTGTGTTTATGAATCATTAGATTAATATATTCTTTTAAACGAGCTACAGCGTCCAGAGTGTGGCATAGATAGATAGATAGATAGATAGATAGATAGATAGATAGATAGATAGTAGTAGTAGTAGTAGTAGTAGTAGTAGTAGTAGTAGTAGTAGCAGTAATAATAATAATAATAATAATAATAATAATAATAATAATAATAATAATAATAATAATAATAATAATATTAATAATAATAAAAATTATTATTATTATTATTATTATCATTATTATTATTATTATTATTATTATTATTATTATTATTATTATTATTATTATTATTATTATTACTAAAGGTAAGAATAATAATAATAATAATAATGATAATAATAATAATAATAATAATAATAATAATAATAATAATAATAATAATAATAATAATAATAATTATAATAATAATGATAATAATAAAAATAATAATAATAATAATAATAATAATAATAATAATAATAATAATAATAATAATAATAATAATAATAATAATAATAATAATAATAATAATAATAACAATAATAATAATAATAATTTTAGATACTACTACTACCACCACTACTACTACTGCTTTTATGATTATTATTACTATCGCAGATATTCTTCTTCTTCTTCTTCTTCTTCTTCTTCTTCTTCTTCTTCTTCTTCTTCTTCTTCTTATTATTATTATTATTATTATTATTATTATTATTATTATTATTATTATTATTATTATTATTATTATTATTATTATTATTATTATTATTATTATTATTATTATTATTATCATTATTATTATTATTATTATTATTATTATTATTATTATTATTATTACCATCATCATCATCATCATTATTACTATTATTATTATTATTATTATTTTTATTTTATTATTATTATTATTATTATTATTATTATTATTATTATTATTATTATTATTATTATTATTATTATTATTATTATTATTATTATTACTATTATAATTATTATATCTTTTACTTAAAATGAACGCTTCTAGCACAATTTTTCGCTCTGAATCTGTTGCCCAGGCATTATCATGATCTGTTTTGGCTGTTGCCACTCGGAACGAGCAAAAAGATGATCACTAACCGGTCTTGCGTTAAGATCTCACCACAAGGCTGCTGAACCAAGCCGAAAACCCTCTTTTGATTTCGTTTTCTTCCATATTGCGTTTCAATTTTATAATATCTTTTTGAAAATATTCATCCAATGTCATTGTTATTTACTTAGAAATTTGCTTTAAGAAGAATAGCGTGGGAAAAAAATTTAATCTTTTAGAATTCTTTTCATGTTCATTATTGTGCAGTTCTTCGTATCATGCAACGGAATTTTGCCCTTCACAGGAGGTAAATGAACGCAACTTTTATTATTCTTAAAGTTGACTGCTCTCGCCTAGGCGAAAATGCCCTTAGGGAGATTAGAATTTTTTTTTTTCAACTTGGAAAATGGAACTTGTGTTTAACCAATATTGAATTCATATATTTTGTCTTGTGTTGAAGGAAAATTTTAAACACACACACACACACACACACACACACATTGAACATTGAACAGTTCAGAAAAGAGTTCCAGGAGCTGAATATGGAAAATAATGCCATGAAAACTTCCTTTGCTGATGCACTAAAGGGGAATGTGGCAGTAAAAGAGGCTGTAAAGGTGGTGGCACTGGAAAACATACAAACAGTTGACTATAAAGAGACAGTAATCGAAAAAATGAAAGACGTTGTGATGGAAAGGGCAAACCCACTCATCAGACAGGCACTTGATAAGGAGAAGACAGTGGTAATCTCAGGCAAAAGTGAATCCCAGGAGCCAACATGGCAGGGGAGACTTGAAGAAAATAAAGCTAGGGTTGTAGACCTGATAAGAAAGCTTGGAGTAGTATGTGGTCCTGAGGATATTGTAAACATACACCAACTAGGTAAATATTCGAGGGAAGGAAAGCCGAGACCAACAAAAGTAACCTTTGAGAGAGGGGAAACATGTAGGGAAATATTGTTGAGAAAAAAAAGTCTAAAAGACCTTCAAGAATGCAAAGAAGTGTTCATTAGACGATACAGAACACAGGAAGAGATGGGAAAGATAAAAAACTTGTTGCAAGAGGCACGAAGGTTAAATGATGAAAGAAATGAAGAAGAGAAGAAAAATTTTCGTTACAGAATACTTCCAGACAAAGGGGAGATAAAGAAGATAATGACAGAAGATCAGGGGATGGGGCCTCATTAAGATTGTTATACATAAATGCTGATGGATTAGCTGGTAAGGCAGTAGAATTAAAAGATAGGATTCACAACAGTAAGGCAGATATAGTAGCAATTACAGAGACTAAGTTGAGTGAGGACATAAACAGTGTCACAGTTTTTCCTAAGGGTTTCAGATTACTAAGGGTTGAAAGATCTGAGAGGACTGGTGGAGGGATAGCACTGCTCATAAGTGAGAGGATTCAAGTTGAAGAAATAAACTTGGCTATAGAAAGTGAGTTCAGGGAATTTCTTGTTGCTCGCATAAATACTGGGTCAGAGAGCATTATAATAACTGTTGTATACAACCCACCAAGGAACCAAAATAGGCTTGAAATTTATGAGGAAAGTCATATAGGTACTATTGAAGTCATAAACTCAGTTGTTAACATGGCACGGGAGAAAAAATGTAGGATTTTGATTATGGGAGACTTTAATCATAAAGAGATAGATTGGATAAATCTTGACCCACACAGTGGTGAGGACTCATTCAGGGCAAGATTCCTAGATTGCGTACAAGGGAATTTCCTACACCAACATGTAATGGAACCAACAAGAGCCAGGGGTGGGGATGAGCCATCACTACTTGATCTAGTGTTCACAGATAACGTGTTGGATATTGAAAATATTGAGTATGAACCACCAATTGGAAAGAGTGACCACTGTGTGTTGTTGATGGAGTATATCATTGAAGATATTCTTCCTGAGAGTAGAGGCACTGAGGACATGAGGAGGAACTATCCGAAAGGAGATTACATAAAAATGAATGAGCTTTTTGCAGTTATTGACTGGAGAACCTTATTTTACAACAAATCTGTACAAGAAATGTATGACATCTTTTGTGAGAAATATGGGAAGATAGTAGATTGCTGCATACCTGTCACCAAAGTAGGTGTAATTCATGCCAGAGAGAAATGGTTCGATAATGGGTGTAAAAGAGCTAAGGAGTGGAGAGACAAATGCTGGAAAAGGTATAGGAGGAGAAAAAACATAAATGCCTGGCAAACCTACAAAAGAGCAAGAAATGACTACCTAAGTAAAAGGAGAGAGGCAGAGAGAGATTATGAGAGGGACATCACCAGGAAGGCTAAAGAATATCCCAAGCTTTTCCACAGCTTTATCAGAGGAAAACTGAAGGTAAAAGAACAGGTTTTAAGGCTAAAGAGAGCGGATGGAAGCATCACTGAGACGGATGAAGAGATCTGCAAAGAATTGAACAAGGAGTTTCAGTCAGTATTTACAGTAGAAAATACCCCACCCCCTCAGATTGCAGTGATAGAAGCTCAAGGGCCGGTATTAGAGAACATCAACCTTACAGCCACAGAGGTATGCAAAGCACTGATGGATTTAGATGTTCATAAAGCTACAGGTCCTGATGACATATCCCCTCATGTGCTTAAAAAATGCGCAAACACAATATCAGTGGCACTAAGTATCATATTTAAGGAGTCACTGGAGTCGGGGGAGATTCCAAGATGCTGGAAACAAGCAAATGTGATACCTATCTTCAAAAAGGGAAGGAGGGATACGGCTCTGAACTATAGACCAGTTTCCTTGACTAGCATAGTTTGCAAAGTTATGGAGAAACTACTAAGGAAACATATCTCTCTTCACTTGGAATCCTTCAACTTTTTGTCAGTGAGGCAACATGGCTTCAGAGAAGGTAGATCAACAGTAACAAACTTATTAGAATTTTATGATGAGGTAAGCCAAATCTTACAGGAAAGAGAGGGCTGGGCAGATTGCATATTCCTAGACTTCCAGAAAGCGTTTGATACTGTTCCACATGGGAGACTTATTAGGAAGCTGCAATCAATGGCTAGAATAGGTGGAAATGTTTTGGAATGGATAAAAACTTACTTAGAAGCAAGGGAACAGAGGGTTAGAGTAAGACACTCAGTGTCTGAATGGAGAAGAGTTAGTAGTGGAGTTACACAGGGTTCAGTTTTAGGGCCACTTTTGTTCCTTGTATATGTAAATGACCTACCAGAGTCTGTAAATTCATTCATGAATATGTTTGCAGATGATGCAAAGATTGTGAAGAAAGTAAAAAACGAGAACAATGGTAGAGAACTTCAGGAGGATCTAAATAATCTGCATGAGTGGTCAGAAAAGTGGCTAATGAAATTCAATACCTCAAAATGTAAGGTAATGCGAATGGGTACAAGTGCAAGAAGGCCCAAGCTTGACTACTCGGTGGCTGGAGTACAACTTCAAGAGACAGAAAATGAGAGAGATCTAGGAGTAAACATACTGGCAGATTTGTCTCCAGAAATACATATAAATGGCGTAGTAAGGGCAGCATATGCATTCTTATCAAATGTAAGGGTAGCCTTCAGGCACATGGACAAGGAAATGTTCAGAAATATTTATGTAACCTATGTGAGGCCAAAACTCGAATATGCAGCCCCCTTTTGGAATCCGCACTTGAAAAAGCACATAGCTAAGCTTGAAAAAGTTCAAAGACATGCCACGAAACTGGCGCCAGAAATACGCAATCTCGGTTATGATGAGAGGCTGAGGGAATTAGACTTGCCATCACTCGAAGCTAGAAGAGTAAGGGGGGATATGGTGACAGTCTTTAAATTCCTTCATGGTTATGATAGAGTGGATAGGGATCGATATTTCGATATGGCTGGCTCTAGAACTAGAGGTCATAGTTTGAAGCTTCGTAAGAAAACTTCTATGCAGGATGTAAGGAAATACTTTTTCAGTGTAAGAGTAGTTGATAATTGGAATTCGCTAAGCGAGGAGGTAGTTAATGCTATCTCAATCCATAGTTTTAAGGACAGGTACGATAAGTATCATTAAGTCTAAAATGGAACCGATCAGGAGACGGGAAGATACGAGCTTTGGGCTCTTTCCCGTAAACACAATTAGGTAATCACACACACACACACACACACACACACACACACACACACACACTTGGTAACACACAATATTTGAGGAATTTTACGAGTATTAAATTAAAATAGATGGAAATTTGTAATATTTCCATATTCTGCTAAAATATTAAGTAAATATGAGTAAATGTCCCTTTACACATATTTTTAAGGAATTTTAGTTGTTTTATAATCCACATTAGGAACTGGTTATATAATTGTTATACAAGAATGCTTAAAATTAACGTATTTTTGTGTCTTGAAATATTATTATCTGGGTTAAGTAAAAAAAAAGTGTCAAATTTTCCAATACCAAAATGCAAACGAGGGAACGAGAATATAAAATGATCAGAAAAAAAGGAACTTATAATTAATATTCATCATTTTTCAGGATGTTTCAATCATCACTTATATTTGTATTTGTATATAAAATATTTAAAATGTCTGACGGGATACTTGCGAAAAATTTCCCATGCTAGGTTATTACTGTAACTCATAGTAAAAGAGGAACTATTCAAAAGGTTGAGATAGCAAATATCTTTTTTTTTTTTTTTTTTTTTTTTTTTTTTTTTTGTTCCGGTTTTACGTCACGGACTCCCTTTTCTACCAAGGGCTAGGACGGTTGTCTTCTTGCGAAGGACTTGTTTTGGCAGATGTAATCGTTTCCCTGAATGCATGCCCTTGCTAACCTCAGACCGTGACGGGGCGCGAACCCTCGACCTGACGCGTCGGAGTCGAGGACGCTACCGCTTGAGCCACGGTGACTACAGCGAATATATCTACCTAATGTAAACAAAAGTCTCATCTTCGTCTTGTCAGGTGAAGATTGTAACTTGTCGGGTTTTTGAGATGACCAATTTTCGTGTTGTGCTCATGCCGGAACAAGAAGGAATACATTAATGGTGGGCTGTACACTTGCAGCTACGGTAAAATATTGCTTTTGATGTAATAAACTTTGTTCTGCATTCAAGAGGAGAGTTCTAAGGGGGGTTTACACGGTCAAACGGTTCGTCGAACGCGGTTCGACAGACAAGTGTTTGAAGTGATGTTCGAACGTGTGAACGGGGTATATATAACACGGAACGTGTTCGACAACCAAATCGTGTTCGACAACCAAATACCCCGTTCACACGTTCGAACATTACTTCAAACACTTGTCTGTCGAACCGCGTTCGACGAACCGTTTGACCGAGTAAACCGCCCTTTAGACTTGTAATACTTTACAATTTTATTGTCCATGGTTAATGTTTCCAGAGGTATTTCATCTATAACAACGAAGATTGTGTTGGTTCAATCATTTTTTTTTTCTTCCTAAGAGAAAATCATAATTCAAACCCCACACACTTGTTTCTCTTATGGTGAGTGACTTCCTTAAGGGGACGGGTTAGAATATCATTTCCTCTTTTCTTATATACTTTGCTTTTGGTTAACTTGTGGTTCATAAAGTAATTTGGAATATGAATTGTTTGTTTTTTATGATAATAAGCGCCGGAGACGATTTTCTTTTATATATGTACTCACTTATAGATATGATAATCAATATTGATTGCTTTTCATGGAAAATTATTAGAAAATATTAACTTTTCATTTTCTCTATAAATTTTGGAGTAAAATTAACAAGTCTTTTTTTTATATTAATGTGGGGGGAGGGTTTTCCCTCCAGATCTACTCTACCTAGGCTTATTAACCTAACCAAACCAAACCTAACTCATAATTAGAAGGCAGTTATAAGACTCAACTTGACAAGTACTTAGCTACTTACTGTAGTCATGACAAACGCGAGAAAGGCAGCACCCCCCCCCCCGCTCTGCCTTTATGGGATAAAACGGAGAAGACGCACCTCAGCACCATCAACTGGAGAATACACTCCTCATAATTAAGCAACTGGAGATAGAGCACCATAAGTTAAGTTAGGTTAGGTTAGGTTTGGTCTGGTTTAGTTAGATTAGGTCGAGTTAGGTTAGGTTAGGTTAGGGTTGGTTTGGTATAGTTAGATTAGGTCGAGTTAAGTTAGGTTATGTTTGGTTTGGTTTGGTTAGCTTAGATTAGGTCGAGTTAGGTTATGTTATATTTGGTTTGGTTAGGTTTGGTCAGGTTAGGCTAGGTCAGGTTAAGTTAAAGTTAGATTGGGTTAGGTTAGGTTAAATTAGGTTAAGTTTGGTTAGGTTAGGCCATGTTAGCTTAAGGTAAGGTTAGGTCAGGTCGGGTTAGGTTAAGTTAGGTTAGGCCTGTTTAGATTAGGTCAAGTTAGGTTAGCTTAAGTTAGGTTTGATTAGGTTAAGGTAAGGTTAGGTTAGGTTAAATTAGGTTAGGTTGATTTAGATTAGGTTATCTCCAGTTGGCCAATCAAGAGGAGTCCCCTCTCGAGTTGACAGCACTGAGGCGCGTCTTCGCCAGTTTATCCCCTCTATGTATACACACTGCTGTTATTAATACCCGATATCTCAAGATTTCATATCACTATTGTCTCCTCGATAATTTAATGAAATAATTACTTGGTATTAAGAGGTGATTTTGTTATATATGCATATCACAGTTAGATGTATGAATATATATTGAAGCAGTAACCTTATGAACTCAACTACGATAAAAGTGGAAAGAGAGGAGGATATATATATATATATATATATATATATATATATATATATATATATATATATATATATATATATATATATATATATATATATATATACATATATATATATATATATATATATATATATATATATATATATATATATATATATATATATATATATAGTATATATATATATGTATATATATATATATATATATATATATATATATATATATATATATATATATATATATATATATATATATATATATATATATATATATATATATATATATATATATATATATATATATATATATATATATATATATATATATATATATATATATATATATATATATATATATATATATATATATATATATATATATATATATATATACTATATATATATATATATATATATATATATATATATATATATATATACATATATATATATATATATATATATATATATATATATATATATATATATATATATATATATATATATATATATATATACATATATATATATATATATATATATATATATATATATATATATATATATATATATATATATATATATATATATATATATATATATATATATATATATATATATATATATATATATATATATATATATATATATATATATATATATATATATATATATATATATATATATATATATATATATATATATATATATATATATATATATATATATATATATATATATATATATATATATATATATATATATATATATATATATATATATATATATATATATATATATATATATATATATATATATATATATATATATATATATACGGGATCTATACGAGGGTAGGCACTTGATGCCATTTTCAGATGCTTAAGCTTACTCATAGAAAAAAAAAAGTTATCCTAACTAAACCTCAACTCTAACCAAGGTTAAGTTAGGTTAGGTTAGGTTAACCTGCTTTTTATCTCAGTTCCAGATTAAGTACCTAAAATAACATTACTCGCCACAATGTAAATGATCTTGAGGGGTATGCGAACCCCAGTATATTGTTTTAAATACATATGTATTTCATACTTACTTAAAAAGACCACTCACAAACTTGGGAAAATAATAAATAACGCATTTACAAAACATTCGAGCATAATTATATGGTTTCAAATATAATAACTACACATAGATAATTTACAGTCTTATAAAACATTACATTATTTTCGACGACGCCAGACCATATCTACACTTTTAGACATGATCAAATATGATAATAAGAAATTACATTAAAAGGTTCAAAAGTATTTATATGACATCCAACATTGTTTACACAGAGGTACACAATTAAAATTTTCCCATATACACACACCTATAAAAAGTGTTAAATATTTATTCAGCACCCATCATCATATATTCATTAACACTTTTCAAGTTTACTTATAAAACTTATTATGCATTCGTAAGTAAATATGCAAACGTATACAAAACTAGGTGTTTACACAATATTCAACCTTATTTACACACTTATGCCTTTTATAATTACTTATAAAATCTTTCATAACCTTGCAAAAAACAATAACATGAAGCTGAAGCTATACATATATTCTAAGGACAGGAAATGTTATCCGGCTTCTGTTTTTCTACAAAAGAGAGAGAGAGAGAGAGAGAGAGAGAGAGAGAGAGAGAGAGAGAGAGAGAGAGAGAGAGAGAGAGAGAGAGAGAGAGAGAGAGAGAGAGAGAGAGAGAGAGAGAGAGAGAGAGAGAGAGAGAGAGAGAGCTAAATATTTAGTAGTTTTATATACCAGGAACAGTAATTCTGTTTTCTTGTGTATATAGTTGGTTACATGTTCTGTTGAAATGTAATGTCCACATTTAAAATAAGTACAATTTGTCATGCAAATGTAATACTGTAAATATATCTGAAATATTCTTTTCCTTCGGCAGAGCAGCATATAAACCTTGTAACAAGTAATGAATATAAAAAGATATAAATGAATGAAAAAATTAATGAATGGAAAAATAATTTGTTAAG
>JAXCGZ010006625.1:0-17500 GCA_037179515.1 Halocaridina rubra
TCTCTGCCTCTCTCCTTTTACTTAGGTAGTCATTTCTTGCTCTTTTGTAGGTTTGCCAGGCATTTATGTTTTTTCTCCTCCTATGCCTTTTCCAGCATTTGTCTCTCCACTCCTTAGCTCTTTTACACCCATTATCGAACCATTTCTCTCTGGCATGAATTACACCTACTTTGGTGACAGGTATGCAGCAATCTACTATCTTCCCATATTTCTCACAAAAGATGTCATACATTTCTTGTACAGATTTGTTGTAAAATAAGGTTCTCCAATCAATAACTGCAAAAAGCTCATTCATTTTGATGTAATCTCCTTTCGGATAGTTCCTCCTCATGTCCTCAGTGCCTCTACTCTCAGGAAGAATGTCTTCAATGATATACTCCATCAACAACACACAGTGGTCACTCTTTCCAATTGGTGGTTCATACTCAATATTTTCAATATCCAACACATTATCTGTGAACACTAGATCAAGTAGTGATGGCTCATCCCCACCCCTGGCTCTTGTTGGTTCCTTTACATGTTGGTGTAGGAAATTCCCTTGTACGCAATCTAGGAATCTTGCCCCAAATGAGTCCTCACCACTGTGTGGGTCAAGATTTATCCAATCTATCTCTTTATGATTAAAGTCTCCCATAATCAAAATCCTACATTTTTTCTCCCGTGCCATGTTAACAACTGAGTTTATGACTTCAATAGTACCTATATGACTTTCCTCATAAATTTCAAGCCTATTTTGGTTCCTTGGTGGGTTGTATACAACAGTTATTATAATGCTCTCTGACCCAGTATTTATGCGAGCAACAAGAAATTCCCTGAACTCACTTTCTATAGCCAAGTTTATTTCTTCAACTTGAATCCTTTCACTTATGAGCAGTGCTATCCCTCCACCAGTCCTCTCAGATCTTTCGACCCTTAGTATTCTGAAGCCCTTAGGAAAAACTGTGACACTGTTTATGTCCTTACTCAACTTAGTCTCTGTAATTGCTACTATATCTGCCTTACTGTTGTGAATCCTATCTTTTAATTCTACTGCCTTACCAGCTAATCCATCAGCATTTGTGTATAACAATCTTAATGAGGCCCCATCCCCTGATCTTCTGTCATTATCTTCTTTATCTCCCCTTTGTCTGGAAGTATTCTGTAACGAAAATTTTTCTTCTCTTCTTCATTTCTTTCATCATTTAACCTTCTTGCCTCTTGCAACAAGTTTTTGATCTTTCCCATCTCTTCCTGTGTTCTGTATCGTCTAATGAACACTTCTTTGCATTCTTGAAGGTCTTTTAGACTTTTTTTTCTCAACAATATTTCCCTACATGTTTCCCCTCTCTCAAAGGTTACTTTTGTTGGTCTCGGCTTTCCTTCCCTCGAATATTTACCTAGTTGGTGTATGTTTACAATATCCTCAGGACCACATACTACTCCAAGCTTTCTTATCAGGTCTACAACGCTAGCTTTATTTTCTTCAAGTCTCCCCTGCCATGTTGGCTCCTGGGATTCACTTATGCCTGAGATTACCACTGTCTTCTCCTTATCAAGTGCCTGTCTGATGAGTGGGTTTGCCCTTTCCATCACAACGTCTTTCATTTTTTCGATTACTGTCTCTTTATAGTCAACTGTTTGTATGTTTTCCAGTGCCACCACCTTTACAGCCTCTTTTACTGCCACATTTCCCTTTAGTGCATCAGCAAAGGACGTTTTCATGGCATCATTTTCCATATTCAGCTCCTGGAACTATTTTCTGAACTGTTCAATGTTTTCCTTAATCTGAACATTCCAAGCAGCAATCTCGTCTCTCTCAGAAGAGAGCAGTGAACTAACATCTAATTCCTTTAGGTTGTCATTTAGCTGTTTGTTTTTATCTTCTTGTTTAGAAATTCTAGATTCTAGTTGACTCTTTTCCCCTTCCAGCTTCTTTATTCTTTTTTCTAGTTCCTTTCTCTCCTGCCCTTGTGCTTTATTTGCTTCCTCCAAAGATCTTATTTGTTCTCTGAGTGTTTCATTCTCTTTCATTTCTCCATCCATATTCCGAATTTTATCATCAAGGCTTATAACCATTTCCTCTAACTTCTTGATTCTCTGTTTAAGTCCCCTGATGACTACCCCTTCTCCCGACCCATGGGTGGGAGAGGTTTGGGACAGAGATGGCTTCATTTTTATGTTCTCCCTCTCACAGAATATAGAAAGAAGACGAGAAAGAGGAAAAAAAAAGAAAAGAGAAAAACTTCTAATTTAGCTTCACACAAAATTTTTATATCTCCATATAAGTGCTATTTAGTGACTCAGTTTGTCTCCTTTCCGGTAACACACATCTTAACTTAAAAACTTGACCATGGTAATTTAAGTATAAAAAGAAAAAGAAAAACAAAAGTCAAACCTGAAGGAAAATTCGAATTTGTGTTTGAGGTGGCACCCACCTGTTTCTGTTATATATTCTTCCTAACTGATAAACTGACTTGCTAACCAAGATATGTTATCACGGGATTAGACTTTACATTTAACTCAATATATATACAAAATAACAAAATAGTAAAAGAGAAAGCTAAAAGAAAAGCAAAAATAAATGAAGAAAATAAGACTGCTGTACTACTTGGCAACTTAACTCAGTACTGTTGACAGGTGGGTATTTGGTAATTTTTTTTTCTTTTATTATTCAATTTTTTCGTGTATCAAACTAACTAACTAGTTAATATAAATGGGAAGGATACTGATTTTAACAATATATAGAACCACAGGATCAGGTAAATGGCTTAAGAGCTTTCCCCAGTTTACACAAAAAATTAGGTAATGTGATGTGATGGCTCCACCTCTGGCAACTCTTCTAGATTTCCCTCAAGGCAGAACTGGACGGCAGCTTCTCTCTCTTCTTCACGAAAAAGTTCTCAATTTTTTTTCCTTTAATATGAACAGTCTCGTCTTACAACAAATATAAGTTTTTGTACTCACAATACTCTGCAGGATTTCAGATTTATGGAAATTATGGTAAAGTTTTCCACTAAGCACTTAGTCACTCGAAACAGTTAAAAATTTAAGAGGAGCAATTCCGTGTGTCACTGAACGCGCGGTGTGTGTGTGTGTGTGTGTGTGTGTGTGTGTGTGTGTGTGTGTGTGTGTGTGTGTGTGTGTGTGTGTGCGTATGTATGTATGTATATCTGTGTGTCATCTGAATGTGCATGCGTTTGTTTATATGTGTGCTTGATATTTTTATATGTGAATATGCGTGTTTTTTGTGTGCCTTTGTGTGTTGGTGTATGTGCATTTGTGTGACTATTTGTTGGTGTATGAGTGTGCTGTAATGCTAAAGCGTAATATCATTTCTTCTCTGTAAGGTACTCATGCAATAGATATGATATTTCCAAAATACTACTACTACTACTACTACTACTACTACTACTACTACTACTACTACATATGCATGACACCATTCCTCCTTGTAAAGGGGGTGGCCGAGCCAAGAAACATTCAAGCACCACGATCCACACATACCTCAATTACTCCTCTTATCTCCTTGGGGGTTAAGGGTTGTTTCATTTCCCTCCTACCATCCTGCTTGGATCACCCACAAGGTAGTCGAGTAAGGATATTTTACAGTGAGAACCGACAGCCGCGGCTGCTTCACTCCCACCGCTTCATCACTTGGCAACCCCCGTCAAACCCGTTCATCACAGTTCACTGAGCCAGCAGGTGTGAGATATCCCTTTTTCCTTTGTCACTTATACACAAACTTCCCCTACTCATACCTATCTCTTGCACTCTCTCTTCCCTGCTTCACTGACTTTCCACGTGCATCCAATGCCTATTCACACCATCCATTCATCTCAGTCTGGGTCTTCCTCTTGGCCTAACTCCACCCACTTCTGCACTCCACACTCTCTTCACTATTCTATCATCACCCATTCGTTTCCTACAGCCACAATCTCTGCCTCACTATCATCTTCCCCATTTAGCAAATCCTTGAGATACTCCGCCATACTCTCCCTCACCTTTATTTCGTCTTGTAGCAAATGCCCATCTTCTCCTTTCATCCTCTCATCCTTACCAGACTCAGCTTTCAGCACTCTTCTCACTTCCTTCCAAAACATCTTTTTGATAAAATTCTCAGACAAATTCCTACCCCAACTTACATCAGCTTCTCTCTTTGCCTCCCTTAACCACGCATTTTGCTAACCTCCTATTTGCACTACACCTTTCATATGCCTCAACATTAGCTATCTGCAACCATACCTCAAATACCTGCTTCTTTTCAGCCACTACTACACTCACCTCCTCATTCCACCATTCATTACCTTTCCTTTTACTTCCACTTGTTACTATCCTTCCACACACTGCCTTTTCACACTTCGTAACTTTCTCCTTGAAACAACTCCATATAATTTTAGCACCTCTCCTCTTCTCTCATTTCTCCTCTTGCTCCACTGTTCTCTCACTCTTACTCTACTTTCCATTAAATAATGATCAGATATTTCACCACTAGCTACTCTCAGTACATTCACATCCTATTCTCTTCCACTCACTCTCCTATCCACCACAACATAATATATTGATGTTCTGTCCACTACTCTTTCATTATCTACACTGGTCCATGCATACTTGTGCACATCCTTCTTTTTAAATACAGTATTAGTAATTACCATATCTCTCTCAATACACATTTTTATCATTTTCTCTCCACTCTCATTCCTACCAGCTACTCCATGCTTCCCAATTACACATCCACCGGCTCATACCCTACTCTAGCATTCAAATCACCCATCAACATCATATTCATATTCTTTCCCAAGTCAACTACATACTCGCTCAATTTCATCCAAAAATTTTTCTCTTTGTTCCTCACTTCTTTCACTGCCATGACCATAGGCGCCCACAAGTGCCCAAACTTCGCATCCTAGTCTCATTTCAGCCACTATTATTCAAGATGATACTTCCTTACTTTTCACCACACACTTAATCACCTCTTCACTAATCAACAGAGCCACTTCCCCTCCTCCCCTCTCACTCTCAACTCCAGACACCGTACCTACCATACTCTCAAATGTCACCTCACCACTACCTTTTATCTTAGTTTTGCTCAGTGCAAGTACATCCATCTCTCTCTCCACAAACAGACTCCCTATCACCTTCCTCTTACTATCACTTACACCACAACTACGCACATTCAGAAACTCAATTACTAGGGTTCTGGATGGATCTCTCCTGTCAGAATAACCCCCACTTTTCTTGACCACTTGTAGGATGAAAAAATACAGAAGAGGGGATTTCCAGTCCCCCCACTCCGCCCTATTTAGTCTACTTTTACGACACGCAGGGGAACACGGAAGAAATATACTACCCCCTTCCCTCAGGAGGATTGAACAGTGATCGTATTTCATGTCTTTTGGCCAGAAAATTATTAAGTAATGTGACAAAAATATAGTGCATTATTATTATTATTATTATTATTATTATTATTATTATTATTATTATTATTATTATTATTATTATTATTATTATTATCATTATTATTATTATTATTATTATTATTATTATTATTATTATTATTATTATTATTATTATTATTATTATTATTATTATCATCATTGCTGTTGCTGTTGTTGTTGTTTGTTGTTGATGTTGTTGTTGTTGTTTGGTGTTATTATTATTATTATTATTATTATTATTATTATTATTATTATTATTATTATTATTATTATTATTATTATTACTATTATAATTATTATTATTATCATTATTATTATAATTATTATTATTATTATTATTATTATTATTATTATTATTATTATTATTATTATTATTATTATTATTATTATTATTACTAGTAGTAGTAGTAGTGGTAGTAATAGCAAAAAGAGCAGTAATAGGAGGTAGAGAATTTAGTGTGTGTGGTTTTTTTTATTATTACATCGTGAAGCCCTAATTCTTGCAGCTGATTGGGCGATAACTCCGATTATGGTGTTATCACGAGTCAATGGGGGTTGTTCCGGACGCGAGTATAGATTCTTTCCATTATGGTAAACTCTCTCTCTCTCTCTCTCTCTCTCTCTCTCTCTCTCTCTCTCTCTCTCTCTCTCTCTCTCTCTCTCTCTCTCTCTCCTTGCACCGTGTTCTTTAAGAGAGAGTAAAGTTTCCTAACTGTTCCCTTTACTGCATGCAGGAACGGCTATCATTTACTTTACGACTTGCTATTTGTCCGTCCAAAAACATCTCCCGGTGTCACCACTTTTGATGTTCTTGTTTGTCTGTCGAAAAACATTCCTCGCGTCAGCAAGCTTTTTTTTTATGATTTTAACTCTGTCGAAAACCATCTATATCATAATATATTTTGCTTATATATATATATATATATATATATATATATATATATATATATATATATATATATATATATATATATATATATATATATATATATATATATATATATATAAATGTGATACCAGGATGGATATAGAAAACATTAGAAATAAGAAAAAGTAGCAGCTCAAGGACAAGATAAAATAAGAGAATGATAAGCAATAAAAAAAAAGTCTGAAAGAATAATCATAGTAATGAAGTCAGAAATATGGCAGGATTAGACCATGAGATGACGATAGATCAGCGTTTTGAAGGCAGAGAGGTCATGAGAGTTAGGGAAGACAAGAAGAAGAGAGTTTCATAGTCTGGAAGTGAAAGGAGAGAAGCTGCCACCGCAACGACCCATCTGCGAGCTAAAAATCTCCATCCAGTGCTTGTGTGACGAGGCTTCTTGAAAGGTGTTACTTGGTCTCGCCAGCGAAGTAGGAATGAAACTCGCCATCTCATCAGAGCAGCGATGGAGGTAGTACCAATAAAATAAAAAAATAGATGATGATGCCTTCCGGCGGTGAGAAAGAGACTGTCTCTTTTTATCTTTCCAGAAACTTCCCTATGTTACCATTTTTTGATGTAGCTGTTTATGTATATTCCTCGTATCAACAGTTTTTATATTTATGTGTGTTTGTCTAAAAAAGATCCCCATATGACTATTCTTGATTTTAATTTTTGTCTGTCATGAAATAATTCCATGTTTATCAGTGCAAGACATCAGCCATGCTATGATTTTTGCTGTGGCTATTAGTCTGTCGTAAAATATTTCATGTGTTAGCATTTTTTATTATCTATATTATCACATCTTTTAATGCCCCTGTTTTTTGTCCAAAAACTTCTATGTCACCTTCTTTTGTATGTCGAAGCCTTTTGACGATGTCAACAGTTTTATGTTCTTTTCATTTATTTAAAAACGTTTCAAGGTGTCTGTTTGTCTATCTTAGATATCACCATGTCACATTAGTTGACGCACCTGTGTGTCAGGCAAGGGTATTCATTGTATCTTTTCACACAAACAAACATATTTATATCCAGAACTCTAGTTCTTTATCATAAGGCATTTTATATATATTCATCAGTGATATTGATTCGTGTATAATTAAATACTTAAAAGTGTGTGAACACCTGTTACTGTATGCATGTTTGTATGTGTGTGTTGATGTGTATGTTTTTTAGTTTACAGGAATTCTTGCATTTTCTTGAATATTATGCACAGTAAAATCTGTTAAACCCTGTTATTGTAAAATAAAAAAAATATGATCAAATGTAAAATTTAATAAAGATAACTAGCTTAATAAACATAACAAAGTAATTGAGATATTGCTTCAAAGCTTATTGGCATAGAAACTTTAGAGTAACGAGTTTGATAAGTTTAGTAAACTTAAAGACAGGTTTAACTAAAGTCTATTCTACATGATGTGGAATAAGGACTTAAGGTGTCGCAGTTAATTACCTGAAACGATTGTTAGACGAACTAATTGTTCGATAACATAGTTTAATGGTTTCCAGCCTGGGATCCGCGGAACACTGAGCTTCACAAAAGTACTACAAGGGTCCGTGAACTAATATAAAGCTTTCAATGTAGCATAAGTCAGTGTTTTCCAACCTGTTGTCCATGGAGCACTGGAGGTTCACACCAGTACTGGTGCCGTGAAGGAAGTTAAAAATTTCAAGATGGTATACTGTAGATTTGCGGAGTACAATATGTGGTTCACGTGCCTTTTGAGAGTCCATAAAGAAAGTACAGGGGGCCCGTGAGCCAAGTTGAAGCTTTCATGAGAATGCGATGTAAAATGTTTAATTATTCATGATAAAACTGATAAGGATAAGATTGCGAAAAATTCAAAACCGTTCCCATATCTGCTGGAAGTTTTTAAACTGCTCTTTAAAACTGTTGGCCTTAAATGTACATACATTCATATATACATGGCCTCGTTCCCCCTTGTAAGGGGGGGTAACCGAGTAAAAAAAAACACGTATTCAACAGGATCCACACATACCTCAGCTACTCCTCTTAGCTCCTTGGGGAAATTAAATTATACTATTTTAACTTATTTATATTGCCATTATTTAATTGCATATTCCGCCTCGTGTATCTTTCGAAACTGAAGAAAACAATGCTAGTTGTTAGTTAATATCGGCTTTTAATGAATAGATACACCTTTTAAAAGCCTATGGTCTTTGAAAATTTCAATTTGATAACTAGGGGTTCTTGATATTGAAAAGTTTGGGCACCACTGACTTAGTTTAAGAAATTCCAGAAGCTCCTTTGAACAGTGTTGATGGTTTCAATGTATATGACTTTGTAGTGTGAAGGCTTTGAAACTCTGAGTAGCAGTTGGTATTATTGTTATTAGTTGATGTAAACACTTCCATGACCTCTAAGTCTGCTCATTGTGCGATAGTCTGAATAGATGTGTGGTATATGTAAGGCTCTGGTTTTAACTGATTACCCGTTTTAGCACTTAATAACATACGTAAGCAATATGAATCCATTATATTTGCAAGTATGTAGTAATTGATAAGAGTTATAAAAAACGCAAACAAACAACGTGTACATATATTTAGCAACTGATGATAATTATAAACAATGAAAATAATATTATCTACAAGTAGTAAGTGACTAATAAAACTTTTAAGCAATGTATGTTAGTAGGTTGGCCATGGCACCAGCCTCCCGTTGAAAGACTCCAGACAGTTCCAGGTTGAGTCTTCCTTCAGGACGGTTCTTTCCTCATGCCTACATCTACACTGAATATTCTGGCGTATTCATTACTTATCTCTTGCTGTTTCATTACATTTGACAAGTCACAATATTCCCCACATCTGTCTCTTTTACTTTCTTTTTCCTCACATTTGTTATTATTTATGGAAGATCCACAGCTTTTGGCCCTCAGTACCCGGCATAGTGGGGTGCGAAGAATCTAATGGCTTGAGGGCAGACACGCCTGGTGGTAGTAATGGTTCTGCCCTTAACCTTGCACCTCCCACTAGATCTGCTTCTTTCACTCCTCATTATTTGAACATTAGTGGGCTGAACTCTAATCTTTCGTCTGTGGAACAGCACTTGGGAACTTTCCTCCCTAACCTCCTCCTCCTATCTGAAACCCAACTGTCTATACATGCTTCCACTGACCCATTTCTAATCTCTCACTATAATCTGTATACTCGTTTTTGTTCCAAAGGTGGGGTCTGTGCATACTGCAACACTAACACTCCTACTGCGAGGCTCATGGGCCTTGAATCTCCTGACTTTGATGTTCTCTGGCTAAAAGTCTATCTCTCCACCACCACTATCTTCCTTTGCTTCTGCTACTGTTCTCCAAACTCCACCGAGTTTGTTTCTTTCTTTGAATATCTGTCCTCGTGCCATGAGTCCCTACTATCTTCTCACCCACATGCCGAAGTTCTCTACGTTGGAGACTTCAATGTACACCATAGTGAGTGGCTTCATTCTTCTCACATTGATGTGGGAGGAAGCGAGGCTCTTGCTTTCTCTATTACTCACGATCTGGAGCAAATTATCAATCATCCTACTCGCATTCCTGATCGTCACGAACATGCTGCAAACACTCTTGACCTATTTTTTACTTCTAACCCTTCAAACTACTCTTATTCTGTGCTTTCCCCTCTTGGTAAATCTGACCACTCTATGATCTCAGTGTCTTCCATTTTCGTTCAACACCACCAATCCCTCCTACTCAGCGCCGCCTTTGGCACTTCGAGCGTACCCAACATGAAAATTTGCATAACACTCTCTTTGCCTTCCCTACTGCTATCGGTCCCACAACCCTGATCAGGTAGCTCTAAAAGTTGCCGAGATCATGACCGTGGGAATGGAGGTGTACATCCTCTCTTCTACAAAAACTTTCTCTCCCCCTAAACCTTGGTTTGACCGTGCCTGCTCCATGGATATCTAGGCTAGGAATCAGGCTCACTGATCTTACCTAGCCTCTCCTTCCAATTTAACTCGCTCTGCTTTTATTATAGCTAGGAATCGCTGTACTGCTCAGATTCGAAGATCTAAGGCTTCCTTTATAAGAAGGAAAGTTGATGACCTTAACTCCTCTCCCAGTGACAAATGTTTCTGGTCTTTAGTCAAAAACCTCTCCAAAAACATCTGTAACTCAAGCTTTCCCCCTCTCATTCATTCTGATGGCTCTATAGCTTGCTCTCCCACTGACAAAGCCACTCTCTTTGGCTCTCATTTTTCTGCCAACTCTTCTATCAACAATTCCACAGCACCTGTTCCTCAGTCTTTACCCCTCTCTAACCCTATGCCCTCACTTATCCTTTCTTCACGCAAAGTTCATAAGGTTCTTCGCTCGCTACAGATGAACAATGCATCTGGTCCCGATGGTATCCCTGCAAGGTTCCTTAAGGAGTTTGCAGATGAACTGGCTCCCGTGCTTTGCCACCTTTTTCACCTCATTCTGTCTACCAGTATGTATCCTTCATCTTGGAAGCATGCTCTAGTCCAACCTGTTCCTAAGAAGGGTGACCGCTCTATTCCTTCAAACTACCGATATTACCCTAACCTCCTCTATTGCTAAAGTTTTCAAAACTTTGCTCAATTCTCACTTCTTGAAATGCCTTGAATCCAACTCACTTATCTCCGATCACCAGTACGGCTTCCACAAAGGCAAGATCCACTGGTGATCTCCTGTCCTATCTTACTCATGTATGGTCATCTTCTCTGAGGAACTATGGGGAATCCCTTGTCGTCGCCCTTGATATCTCTAAAGCTTTTGACAGAGTCTGGCACAAGGCTCTGTTGGCCAAACTCCCTGCCTATGGCTTTATCCCTTCTTTCTGTTCTCTGATTTCCAGTTTTCTTACTGACCGTTCTATATCTGTAGTTGTTGATGGCGCGACATCTAGCCCTTTCTTTGTTACCAGTGGTGTTCCACAGGGCTCTGTTCTTTCACCTACTCTGTTCCTTCTCTTCATCAATGATCTTCTACAATCCCCATCTCCCTCTCTTCTTCATGCCTTTACTGATGATTTTACCCTTCAGTTTTCCTCTGCCTATTCTTCACAACCTTCACCTGTTACTTGTAATCAATCTCGTGTCACTCTTTCTTCTACTCTTAACTCTGATTTGCAGAGAGTATCTGAGTGGGGCACTCAAAATTTAGTTAAGTTCAACGCCTCCAAGACACAGTTTCTGGCTATCTCGCTATCTTCTTCTCCTTCCGATAACCCTATTGTCTTCGAAACTAATGAAATTTACCCTCTTAACTCTATCAACATATTAGGAGGCCATATAGCCTCTAACTTGTCTTGGAGGAATCACATAATCCAAATTTCTAAATCTTCATCCAAAAAATTGGGGGTTTTGTTTCGTTTTCGTCATCACTTTTCCTCTTTGCAGTTACTTAAAATTTACAAAGGTCATATCCGCCCCTGCTTAGAATACTGCTCACACATCTGGGGTGCTTCTTCCTTTACTTATCTCCTTGATAGGGTTGAATCTAAGGCAGTCAGACTCATTAATGATCCTTCTCTTACTTCTAACCTGGATTCTCTCTCTGTTCGCCGTAAGGTATCTTCCCTTTCGCTTTTCTATCGCTACTACTTCCATCGCTGCTCTGATGAGTTGGCAAGCTGCATCTCTCCTCCACTGCCGAGGCCGCATAACACTCGCCAAGCGGCCTCATCTCACAGGTACTGTGTGGAGATTTGTAGCTCGCGGATTGGTCGGTGCAGCGACTGCTTCTTCCCATCTACCCCCAGACTCTGGAACTCTCTTCCTTCTTCAGTCTTTTCTAATTCTTATGACCTTTCATCCTTCAAAAAGCAGATCTATCGTCATCTCAGAGCCTAGTCCTCCATATCTCTGGGTCCTCTGTACTTTGACTGTTATTTTTTGTCTGTCGTTTTCCTTTGTGTAGCATTACCTCACCTCTGCCTTGTCTTTAACCTTTTTCTTTTCCTTCGTCTTGGTATTTTCTCGTGCCCGGGTCTTTATTGATGAGGGCAGTTTCTTCCAGTCCTGGTGTCACACTCATAAAAAAAAAATACGCTTACAAGTATTTAGCAGGTAATAACACTTGTAAACATTGCAAGCTCACTACTTCTACAAGTATTTAGCAAGTTCTAACATTTGTAAAGAATGTAAACAAACTACTTTTCCAAGTATGTAACAAGTAATAGTACTTGTAAATACTACTTTTTTCATGCATTTAGCAAGTAATAACACTTGCAAACAATACAAACGCTTATACATTTCCCAGCGTTATTTCATGCTAGAGTGATTGATTGATCAAATTGTTTTTCTTCTACAGTCTGGTGTTTAATTATTCGGTCATATTTACAAGTCATAGCATCGGTAAAGAGTAAAAATACATGCTGTTACTTTCTAAAATGATTGATCGATCATATTTTTTAATTATACATCACTGGATTTACTTAATCGATTATTTTATTTTGACAGGCATTAATATCTGCAAACAATAAACACATTAGGTTTAAAAGTGTTATTAATGGCTTAAATGGTTGATTGTTCATATTGTTTTCTTCTACAGCATTAGATTTACACGTTCAATCAATTTAGCAAGTATTTACACTTGTAGATAATGTTAGTAAACTACTTTTATAAGTGTTATAAATTGCTTAAGGAATGGGATGATAAGTTTGTTTTTCTTTTGCAGTTTTGGTCATCTGCGCTTCGCCGGGAAATGTGCGCCGGATCATGCTAGCTGCACATGGACTTAACATGGTAACCACGGGTGAATACGCCTTCTTCAATATTGAAATCTTCTCTGGGTAAGTCAGTTTTTGACATTCAGGCCCGATTTCTTAAACAGTGTAAACCTAGGATACTATATTGTTAGTTAGCTAGACACACAAATGGATTTCATAAACGCATCTGACGCGGTTCTGTGTATGGCTAGGATCACCCCATGTGGGATCCTAGCCATACACAGAACAGCATCAGATGCATTTATGAAATCCATTTGTGTGTGTCTAGCTAACTAACAATATGGTATCCTAGATTTACACTGGTTGAGAAATCGGGCCTAAGTAAAAGGAAGCTTTCCTAGCAAATTTTGAAAGGACTCTCTTTATTTGGTCATTTTAGGTTAGGTATGGGGCTGGTTAGGATATTATATTATTTTGGGCTTGGTTGAGTGAGGTTAGATGAGGTTAGGTTAGGTAATTCTAGGTTTGCTTAGATTAATTTATTTCGCATTAGATTGTAATGCTCATTTTAAGTTAGGTTACGTTAGAGAAGGTCAGGTAAGACTAATTTATATTGAATGGGCTAGTATAGGTTAAGTGAGGTTATTTTAGGTTAAGTTAGCCCATTTCAGGTTAGATAAAGTGGGTTACCAAAGTTAGGTTGGGTTAGGTTAGGTTAGATCAGGTAAGATGAGATTTGATTAGGTTGGAATAGCTAGAATTAGCTAAGGTTAACAGATAATGAACATTAATTAGTAAATAAATCGATTATTAGTTGCAAGAGGTCTTTACTAGCTAGGTAGAGATTATCTCTACCAGTATCCCTAAATAGAATTATCTTAACTAGATAGGGAGAGATTATCTTTACCAGTATCCCTAAGAAAGAATATCTCTACTAGTCAAGGAATATCTTGACTAGTGAAACATGGAAAAGATATCTTTACGTGATTCACTTTTATTCATTGACGTCAATAGGAGAACTGTGTCAGCTCGTGTCTTAAGATGCCACTTTCTTCAGATGGCACTGCGCTGCTCGTCTTACGCGGAGCCAATAGAAAGAATCTTTTCTGTATGAATGTCACAGCGGATAATTTATTAATATTTCTCAGTTGATGCATATTTGTTTGCCCGCCAGCTTAATAGTATATACGCTGAGAGACATAAACACAATGAAAATGCAATTACATTTTAGTTACTATATACGAAGAAATTAACACTGAGCAATATCTTAATAGATATATGTTAATATACATTTGTTTATTCTTAACCCTGCTTGTTATGTCTCACAAGACATAAACAAACAAAATGACGGAAAAACTAATTCGTTTAAGCAATGGAATATGAAAACAACTCACGGCGTCGTATGCAGACATCCATGGGTCCACTTTCCAATAAAATCTCTCCCAGTATCACAGTCTTAAGGCACACAAATTAACAGCGACCATATCTGCAAATACTGTAGAAGAAAGACATAATAATTTGTCTCTGTAAGCATGTGTAAATTACTTATAATATGAAATTAGATGTAAAAATATTCTTTAAAAAAATGAGGTCCTCACTTCTCTTTAGGATATAATCTGGCTATAGAGGACTGACTGGTTAGCCGACTAACCTTTATCCAGCCTCGAAACCTATATGTTTAGGACAACCCGGCTATCACCGGACAGGAAATTGAAAGGATATATATATATATATATATATATATATATATATATATATATATATATATATATATATATATATATATATATATATATATGCAAAATAAATTGTTATATCACAGCACAATATGAAAAAAAAGGCCCATAAATAAAACACAAAAAGAGGCGAAGATGTGCTATATATTACGACTGGACTTCAGTCCTCTTCAGGTACATCAAAACATACCCACCATTTTCACCTGAAGAAGACTTGAGTCCAGTCGTAATATATAGTACATCCTCGCTTCTTTTTGTGTTTTATTTATGGGCCTTTTTTTGCTTCATATATATATATATATATATATATATATATATATATATATATATATATATATATATATATATATATATATATATATATATATATATATATATATATATATATATATATCGCTTGGAAAGTAGAGCAAAACCTCTTGAAAGTCGTCACTTATCACTGTAAGAATATATTACGCACTGTACTCAAAGAGAAAGAGCGGGAGTTCACAACGCTTATATCTCTTCATTTGCTCTAATAAATCCCCTCGGCTGAGAGGGGAGAGGGAGGTTAATTAGGAAAAAAGAAAAGTATTTTAGGTACTTCGTCTGCAGAAGTTATCGAGCGAGTATGAAACTCATTTTTCACTGTTCAAATGCACATGTTTATTAACCAATTTGCATATTTGTGTCTCACAGCACATACGCACACAAAATGATTGATAAACAAAGTAATTTACCTGTCTGGTTTGATTGCGTCATAATGAATAAACAGACAATATAGTGGATGAACAAAGGCATTTTAACTGCCATATATATATAAAGAAAAAGCCCGCAATCGCCCACGAAAGTCGGTGGGTGACCTCGCTGAAATGCTCGAGACAACACATGATGTTACTTTGGCATATTTCTGGTTATGAGTTGCATAAATAATTTACTTTTTTTTTCTGTGTATGTTTTTTCTATAAATTTTTCCCTAGGCCTCTTTATAATTACATCAACTTTTATTACTACTACTACTACTACTACTACTACTACTACTACTACTACTACTACCTACTACTACTACTATTATTATTATTATTATTATTATTATTATTATTATTGTTATTATTATTATTATTATTATTATTATTATTATTATTATTATTATTATTATTATTATTATTATTATTATTATTATTATTATTATTATTATTATTATTACTCCCTCATCTCCCTGCTCCTCCATATATTGTTACCTTCTTCTCTTCTTCCTCTTCTTCCCCCCCCCCTCCTCTATCATCAGCAGCATAAAATCAAACAGATGATTAATTGCCCTTCCTCCGCAGTGATTGAACTCCATACAGAGAAAAGTTTACCAGGGAAACTTTTATCATCCTTAAATCTAATTATTCTTTACTTGTACAGACGTGATAAATGAATGATAGACATTTTTGGTTTAATCTTGATTTATTTTAGGCCAAGTAGCTAACATTTTAAAATATGCCATTTAAATTTTCTATAGATAACCATACGACTGTGTTCATTCGCATGATGTTGGCTTGGCCTATTTAATAAGAAGGTCAAAGTCCTTCTAATGATCTGGCTACTTATGCAGACTATTGTGATCTTCCTGAAAGTCTGTCACTATTTTCACAAAACTTTGTGTTGCTTATCAAAGTATTTATAATTGCAGTTACAGACTCCAGCAGATTAGTTACATATATATAAAGAGCAGAGGTGGCCTTAAACCTTATCCCTGTGGAACCCTGAATAACTGTTTATCTACATCAAAACATGCTCACCTATTCTTACCATGAGTTGCGATTTTTTTTTTTTTTAGTATTTCAAGAGGGACTGTATCTAGAGCCTTGTGATATTCTAATAAATTACAAACTTTGGAGACTTAGGGTGAATCCTTTTGGCATTTAACGATATAACAGGAGATTGAGACTGTAGTCTTACTCCAGCTGGGATGGAGGAGATAAATATGGTGCCAATCAAATAATGTTTTTCTTGATGGTACCAAAAAATAGGCGATTATTAAATATAGGCCTCTATAAAAGGAAGGAGAGTATTGCTATGGCGTTGGTGGAATCTGTTTGTCAATAGAAATGAAAAGGAGAGGAAAGAGTTCGCTTTGAATAGTGGAATAGAAAGAAGAAGCAGCCTTATTGCCCTATGGAACGCCATAAGAGTTCTTTTGACAGATAAGGAAATTAGAGACTATTATGGTGTCGCAAGTAAGGTGTCAGCCTCATAGAATTCCACAAGTGAAGGGCATCTCTATTGTATTCATAGGGGAGGAATGGGAGGAGTGTTGTGGCGTCGAAATGACCTTTTAGGGCTATAGAGCTTCACGTGAGAGGAATGCAAGTATAAAGGTAGTTATGGAGTAGGATGAAACTCTTATCCCTCCAGACTACCAAGAAGAGGACAAAATGGTATACAAAATGGCTAAGAATAAGAAATTAGTGGTGGCGACTAATTAAACACTTTTGTTTCTAGAGCATCACGGGATTATGGATTTACTGTGAGTGGAAAGAAAAGTAATGATTAGTTGGTGTGGGATGAAACCTTTTGACCTGGTAAAGCTCCAGCAAAGGAAGTGGGTGCATTTAATTAGGTTTTAAATGAAACCAAAGTATGTGGGGAGACATGAGGGACTCTATTAGCAACAATAGAGGCGGACACTGCATTAACATTTATAGGGAAGAATTTAAATGCTTGTGTTGGGGTTGGATGAATCCTATCAGCCCCCAACAGATATCAGTTGCGAAAAGTGCACCGAAACGTGTAGGAGATAATTTGCTTATTTG